>SDVV010020372.1:0-13334 GCA_016164225.1 Gammarus roeselii
TATACAAGATCGTTAGCAACACTGTTTCGGCGCATGTGTCGGTACAATGCATATATACAGGGTCGTTAGCGTCACTGTTTCAGCACGTGTGTCGGCACCATATAGGCATTTACACACATATGTGAAAAATGGGTTACCACACACTGCCAGATGCATTGATACCTAGGCAACCCAACCTAAACATCTTAATCAATAATGATGTATTACATTCAACTTTGACGATTATGTATTTTATTGAGACATTATTTCGTGCAATGTTCTTATCAAACTCCTCCACACGGCTCTATTTTACTTTTTTTTTAATATCACACACCAGTTACACACATACACGGTTTGTACGCATATGTAGGGTCCGTCACGGGACAACGTAGTCGTATACAGGGGTCGACGCTGGCACATATGCCGGCACAAGGTAGACGTATACAGGGTTGATACCGGCACAATGTAGACACCCATTTGTATACATATACAGGGTCGGTCAACATCTGTAGCATTTTACCTCTGATCTGTGATTTTATTCCATTTGAACAAAGTCCCTTGCTTTTGTTGCAAGATATTTAATGTGGATCAGATTGAACGAGTCATCCTAACATAACCAATCCTAACCAAAGCTTTTCTAACCAAGAAATATGTATTATTGATCAACCTTGCCTGCTTCCGTGTGGTATTCAGTCATTGATTTACGATATATTTATATCCATCCTCTCCACTTGGCTCTTCATTTTGATCTATCCTCTGCAGTTTTTAATACACTTTTCCAACTTTGATCTAGTAAATTTCATCCATTTTAATTTGCAAATTACATCGTTTGTTTTGATTGTTATACCTATTTCATATGATTCTTGATTTTTACATGGTATTCACACCCATCAAAGCCTAACATAACATATCCTTATGTATAGTATTCAGTCATTGATATATACATATGAAGCCCTCCAAACGACTCTAAAAATCCCTTTAACGTATATTTTATTTATTTCGTTGTCACTCCAAACCCATGCTAGTTAGCAGAGAGGACCATTTTCAAACTTAGATGGATTTAATTTTACATGTAAGTCATATTTGTATCCAGTTTCATACAAAAGGACACATGGTCTCACACTATGTTTTTCTTATTCTACTTCAATGTCACCACTCGGCTCTACATTCTTTGACGACTTGGATCTCTGATTTGCCTTTTTTTCCTATTGTTTTCATATTCTTGACGATTACTTCGTTTCAGATGACGCCATACATTACTAGTGGATTCATGTTTATTCAATTTTATTTCTTTTTTTGCACAGATTACAGACCCTTCGTTACCCCGTCACTCCCGAACAAACGATGTCTCAAGCTATGCCTCATCCTTCCACAACAGAACCACAAACTTGTCTGAGCAAGATCTGATCGGGCTCTGATTTATATCCTACCAATCTGTAGCACATTTAGATCATTCACCCCCCAAGATAGGTTTATGACAATGTTTAAATTTGTCATGAGCGACATTTTGAGCTTCGTTTCATACCTTGAAACATATTCTCCTCCGACTAACTGGCTTGATGTATTTTTTTGCAATTCATTGATTAACCTTTGAGTTTAGGATAATATAATCATTTGATGAGGATTTCCGTGGTTTATTATTAGTTTTATTGTCATTATTTACAGACCTTGCTAGCATCAACAATGACATCTGCCTCGTTTTTTGATTTGAAACAGCATTGTTCGTACATCCAACCAGAATCAAAAGAGTGGGCGATATCATTCATATATGGATGAAGGAAAAAGGAAGTCGGCTTTGGGAAACTAATGTCGACGCGTGACAGTCGTATGTAACAAAGTTCATGGGAAATAAGGAAGCAAATCTTGAAATTGATATGATCCAAGAGGAAAATTATGATCAAGACTGTAATAAAGCTGAGGTAGTGGAAAACAAGTTGTACCTAGGAACAAAATAAATCTGGATTGTATGCAAGATTTCTCAATGATGAAGATCAGAATGACTTTGAATTGGAGAAGTTTCGAATAATTAGGGTTCAAGAAAAAGAAGAGCAATACATTTGTGGACTCACGGGAACGGAACAGTCTTTGGTATTCACATCAAAGATATGATGAAGTATAAGAAGGTTTTTGAGAGGAAACTGGAATATAGTGATGACGCGTATGGTTGGATGTACGAACCATGCTGTTTCAAATCAAAAAACGAAGATGTCGTTGTTGATGCTAGCAAAGTCTGTAAATAATGCCAATAAAACTAATATTAAACCACGGGAATCCCTCATCAAATGTTTATATTGTCCTAAACTCAAAGGTTAAGCAATGAATTGCAATAAAATACATCAAGTTAGTTAGTTGGAGGTACCATCGAATTGTCGAAATCAGTAGATGAATATGTTTCACGGTATGAAACGAAGCTCAAAATGTCGTTCATGACAAATTTAAACATTGTCATAAACCTATATTGGGGGGTGAATGATCTAGATGTGATACAGATTGGAAGGATATAAATCAGAGTCCGATCAGATCTTGCTCAGACAAACAAGTTTGTGATTCTGTTGTGGAAGGATGAGGTATATCTTGAGACATCGTTTGTTCGGGAGTGATGGGGTAACGAAGGGTCTGTAATCTGTGCAAAAAAGAAAAAAAAATGAATAAACATAAATCCACCAGTGATGTACGGCGACATCTGAAACGAAGTCATCGTCAAGAATATGAAAACTATAGGAAAGAGAAGACAAATCAGAGATGCAAGTAAGTCGTCAAAGGATGTAGAGCCAAGTGGCGATATTGAAGTAGAATAAGAAAAACATAGTGTGAGACCATGTGTCCGTTTGTATGAAACTAGATACAAATATGAATTACTTGTACCATCCAATCCATCTAAGTTTGAAAATGGGTCCTCTCTGCTGACTAGCCTGGGTTGAGAGTGACAACGAAATAAATAACATACACGTTACAGTTTTTTTTAGAGTCGTTTGGAGATCTTCATATTTATATATCAATGACTGAATACCATACATAAAGGTTAGGTTAGGTTAGGTTTTGGTGGGTGTGAATACCATGTAAATAGGAATAACAATCAAAACAAACGATGTAATTTGCAATTTAAAATGGATGAAATTAGCTAGACCAATGTTGGAAGAGTGTATTAAAAACCGCAGAGGATAGATCAAAATGTAGAGCCAAGTGGAGAGGATGGATATGAATGTGTCATGAATCGATGACTGAATATCACACGTAAGCACGTAAGGTTGATCGATTATTCATAATTCTTGATTGGAAAAGGTTTGGTTAGGTTAGGATGACTAGATCGTCTAACCTAACATGCCGTGAATCTGATCCACATTAAATATTTTGTATCAAAAGCAATGGACTTTGATCAAATGAAATAAAATCACAGATCAGAGGTAAAATGCTGCAGATGTTAACCGACCCTGCATATGTATACAAATGTGTGCCAACATTGTGCCGGTATCAACTTTGTTTACATCTACCTTGTGCCGGGATATGTGCCAGCGTCGACCCCTTTATACGACTACATTGTCCCGTGACCGACTCTACATATGCGTACAAAGCGTGTATGTGTGTACCTGGTGTGTGATTTAAAAAAAAAGTAAAATAGAGTCGTGTGGAGGAATTTGATATGTACATTGCACAAAAAAATGACTACATATAATACATAATCATTAAAGTTGAATGAAAATACATAATTATTGGTTAAGATGGTTAAGTCAGGTTGCCTAGGTATTAATGCATCAGGAAGTGCCGACACAGTGACGCTAACGACCCTTTAAATTTGCATTGTGCCGACACATGTGTTGAAACAATGACGCTAACGACCCTGTATATATGCTTGTGCCGACACATGTGCCGCCTCAGTGATGCTAACGTGTATGTGTGTATCTGGTGTGTGATATAACCATGTGCAGGAATTTGATATGTACATCGCATAACAGCATGACTAAATACCATACATAACCATCAAACTTGAATGAAAAAAACATATATAAATAATGGTTAGGTTAGATCAGATTGACCACATCTTTGAATCTTACATCTCGTATAACTGACCCACATTGAAAAAACTTGCAACAAATGAAGTGAATTTGTTCCTTTGGAACCAACATGCTGAGTCTCATCCAAACATGTAATATAGATATCGATAAATTCTGGAACCTAAACATCAGCAAAAGGAAACTTGCTGAATCAAAATTAGAGAAGTGTATTCAAACTGCTAATAATATGTTACATATACAGCCCTAATGGAGATATTCATATGTATCAATACCATACATAAACATCAAACTCGAATGAAACTACATAACTATTGGTTGGAATAGGTTAGGTTAGGTATTAATGCATCTGGCAGTGTATGACATCCATTTTTGCATTCATTGATATTTGACCTTTGTTGCCGTACATTGATGAATATTTCGCTAATTATGTACTTTAGACATGGTTTATATCTTCAATCTTGTTGACTGCAAACCTCACATCACACATCTGTAGTAAAAATGTTACAGTGGATTTATTCAATATTCGTCATAATAGACGAAAATGGTATGAGCAACACATCCAACATTACTACAAAAAAATTTATTCCATCAGTGAAACCATACATAAAACTTGCTAACGCATCGACACCCGTAACACTCACTGACATATGCGGTAAGCTCACATAAACGCTTTGAACTCTACAGTCTACTAACGAGCGATCACCTAACAGTACTTGAAATTATTCGATATCACTGGACTTGTAACGAGCGAAGTGAAAAATAATATATATGTAGGCACACAATCTGCTAATGATTGGTAGAACTACAGAGTCAAGTGGATAGATTTGTTATGAATAAAGCTTGAATCAATAAAGAAATGCCTAGCATAAGTATAAAAACGGGGAAAAAAATAGGTTAAGATAGTTTAGGATGGGTAGGTTTACGGCCCCTCTACATTACAAACCTATAGTGAAAAATGCTACAGTGGATCTGGTTAAGGCTAGAATAAGTCAGATATTCTGAATTGGACTGCAATCTCTCAACAAAGCCTGAATTAATCAATAACTTCTAAAGACACTGATATATAACAGTAAAGACATGCGAGCGGATAACATAATTGAGATGTACATTAAACTAATGGATTATTTCAAGAGTATCGATTTATCCAAATCCGGTATTAGTTCTCCAAAACAACTTGAAATAGGACCCAAATCCAATATCGAGAGGTGCATCATACCAAGGACCGTTACATCCAGTTAAGCTAATTTATACCCAACATTCCATAAATTTAAGCAAATTTATACCCAATACAGATATATTCATATGATATTCAATCAAAATCCTACAACAACAACAACTATAAAATATCTAAATTAGTTTCTCCACTTTGCCCTAACCGACATTGATTAACTATGATATATGGCGTATCCTGCCATACCCCAGAGGATATAACCTACACCAATATGGAAGGCGTATGGTCAATCAATACATGATGCCGATTAACGATACCGATCTTGCAGTACTTGAACTCCTGAGGTGAATTGAAACAGGACTAAGATCATAGACTAGCATAAAAAGCAGTACGAAAAAAAAAATCTGACGGTAAAACAAATGCTGAGTTCATGCGTAATAAAGAAATAATACTACAATACCCCTTCCATCTGAAAGAATTCCTAAGCCTTACTAAAATTTAATATCTATAATAGGGCAAAATCGAAGCCCACTGTCTCATAACAACGAACTCTACAGTGCATTACTAGGTCACTTCTCAGAAATCTACCACTGATATATAACAAATTTAGAGGTAACACCCAGTCATCGTTCAATACCTCAAACATACCATGCATCTGTTCAGTCCATCATCTCTGAACAACGTCGAGCAAAGTCACATCCTGGACATAACCAAGAATCTATATACAGGTACAGTGGTCAGGAATGGGGCCTGACATGAGTTTCAAAGAGTGTGTGGCCATGAAAAGCTGCGCTTCTGTTTGCTGACGACCTAAGTATGTGACTACAGCGATTAGTTATTTATCGTAAACCTCTCCAACAAACCCTCGGAGCCTAAAACCGACATCCACACGAACTTACAGAATCACATTGAACTTGGACAAACTTTAAATGACCAGCAATGAGGGTGAAAAAACCCTCTACACCAGGACCAATCCATATAGTAAATCATCTCCTAAAACGTTAAACTACACACTTGCTAGGTTTCAATGACAAAATTCCACAAAGATGCAATCGGATTTACACCTCTTCTTATGATTTTCGTGGAAAAAAATCAATCAACAACAACTACAAAAATAGCCAAATAAGATCCTTTACTCTGCCCTAACCGACATTAAAATTTATAATACACTAGGGTATCCATCATAGTAAATTTGGTCTACTTATACAGATAAACATAAACACACCGAGCTTTGGGCTAGGGGACTCACTAACCCCTCAAATCCATTGAAGTATGGTCCTACAATAAACATACAATAAGCTTAAAATATACAATATGTGACTTATTTAGGCCTGAAATACTGTTCTACATCGCAGTTATGAACGTAATATATCCTAATATTCCGATATTGTATATAATAACCAACTGATTGCATCGAAGATGGAAACTCTACAGAGAACATACAAAACTGAATGAAATTTACTTAAACTGTGAAGTTATAATAAAATAAGAAGGATGCTGCAATCACCGACCAATTATGCCAGAAAAATGTGCTACATGGAAGATGCAGCCCTAAAATATCCTAAAAATTCCTATAACTGCATGAGATAACTATTCAAAATTTATAAAACAATATAAATTCAACATATATCAAACGTTCATTACTAAGTATACATAACACAACATAATAACTTACAATAAATCGATATCGTTCAGGTGCTCTTGCTACAGGCATCCAACCGATACTCGCTGTACAAAAATCGAGATAAGACTACCCGAACAGTCCACATATGCTTGATAACAAAACATTTGGAACATGGTAACACCGATACATAGAGAATTATAACGAAATGCTTTCATTGATAAAGACAATCCTATTCACACTGAGTGAATAATTTGCAGATTGAAAATACTCCATAACGGGGTCTTCCTCTTTTTGAAGGAATGTTTCAGTCACCAGTTCATTTGTTATCATTTTCTGTGTTTGCGATAGCTCACAACAGAGAAAAAAAGAAGAAGGAGTTACTTCAGAAGTAAGTATAACAGAGCGTTAGGGTACTGATAAAACAATCGCAAAAAATAATATAAAACTAATTGAATCTATGCCACGTGTAAATTGATCAATAGCGAACGACGTAGAAATGATACCAGGGTTGAAAAATTCATCGCGTGTCCGAAAAGTGTGAATTTTTAATCTATAATACTTTATGAAAATAATTGTGTAACTGTGGATTTATTATCAATAAAAAATTATCTTTTAAATGTATGTTATCAGTACCCCTAAACGTTCAGAGAAAAATGCATATATGCAGCATGACATGCAATGGAATTTTAATACTGTATGCCAAGCATTGAAATGCAAATACCTTTATGCAAACGTTCTATTTATTTATAACCTATTAACATATATAACCTAATAACAAACGAATAATCCGAAAGCTGTCCGTCCGTCCGCCTGCTAAAACCAGTTAAGGTCGCGCCCTACCTTAGCGCCGCTGACTCTAGATTGCCTTTTCGTCGACATATACACTACTAACATAGTGCCATGCTCGGGTTCCAATGCGACCAATGTATCGAAGAATTATTTGAATAAATATTTCTGATATTTCATAGGCTAGTAATGTTTCGATGCTTTTCTTGCATATTAAACGATGCAAATGTTGTCTTTATTCATTATGACTTCAATTAGCTCATTATTTTGTGAATTAATGAAAAATGTTTCAATTCCCAACCCATACTTGGTCCTATTTTTCCGTCGAAATTTTATATTATGACAAAAACCACGAAGTAAAATGGTACTCCGTAACGTATGATAAATTCTATTATCAATTGAAGTGTTTTTTGAGAAGTAACCCATTCTTTTTGGGCGTTTTTCTTCGGATGACAATAGTATTTTTCGAAATATAATTTGTCTGTTTACATTTTAAGAAACCACTAATTGCTTTATCTTCCTTTATTTTATTTGGATTTCAGAATGAGATTATTAGGCTACAAAGAGTAGTATCTCAACGTTATAAATAGAAGTTGACTACAAAAAGTTTAAGCAATGACGAATAAATTGTTCTTCATAAATAATTGTTCAAAAAAAAATAAAAAAAACATTATCCGTGAGGTATTAACCGTAGGGTATTAACCGGTGGGTATCACTCGTAGGGTAATAAACGTTGGGTAGTAGCCGTAAGCTACTAACCGTAGGGTAGTAGCCGTATGGTATTAGCCTATGAGTATTAACCGTTCGGTAAAATATCTGTAATAAAAAATCGTGGTAGCACCGAAGTTCATGCTTCTAACTGTGCCTTACTTAGTCTGCTAACATCACAGTGCCCTCGCAGTAGTATGTGCTGTCTAGGATGAGGCGAAACGGTCAGCTATCTCCCATAGAATCGCGATACTGCCATAGGACGCTAATACACGATATTGTCAAATTAACGAATTTTACGAAAGCCTATTAAATTCAAGTATAACTTGTTGTGTACTCCACAGTTTTTATTGAAAGGTTTGTCTAAAATCATTTCAAGTACGCACTCTAATGTAGAGTTTTGAAAGATCCCGACATATTTGATTGAAGATTCTCTTCCAGAGCCTTAAGCCACTCGACCCAGGATGCAAAATAATGAACTTGTACGCTGAAGAGTTTACTTGATGACGGGTCTGTTACGAGGTCTGACGTCACCAGAGCCTTGTGACCATCACGTGACGTCAGCAGCTCGTCGCCATCAGGACTTGAAGAATAACTAATGTCATTTAATTTATTTTGTCAACTAAAATATTCTTCCCAACAACAATTCATATGTTATTCGTAAGAAACGTGAAATTGTTAAAAAAAAAAATGAGTGTAATTTCTGTCACAATTGATAGCAAGACGACGGCCGGTTGTTATAATTTCCTCATCACACTTCCTGGAAGAATGCTTTTGGGAACTAGTAAGATCAGTTATATCATTTTTTCACATAAGTGAATGATGGAGAAAAAGATTTATTTCGATAACTAAAAGAATTAACAACATTTCATGACTAACGGTTTCCTGGGACATTTCGCGCTGTTTGACAGTGCTCCCAATTGGGCCCTGCGGGATAGAGAGAGAAAGAGAGAAAGGGAGAGTGAGGAAAAAAGGTTGAATGGTTTCGAGCCGAAATGTCTGAGTTGGATAGCCAGTGTGACGCGTTCATGGACAGGATCAATAATGGGGGAGGAGAGACATCAGTGTGAAGGTAGCAGGAGATGGCCTGTAATGGGGAAGGGCCCAACAACTATAACGCGACAGGAAAATCCAGTGAAAGCTGTCGAGCACTGCTGCTGATACTTATCTCTGACCTTGCTTCTGAAACAAAGTGTATGTTTAGGGCTCCTAGCCGGACCCTTTAAAGCTAGAGAGCTAAATTTTGGTAGGTGAGTGAGTGCCTGAGAGGAGCGGCAGCTTCCAATTGGCGGAGCGTTAAAAACAGCCTATTAGAAGCCTAAACGGGGCAAAAACGTTGTCATTTCAGAACCCACCTCTCTCCCGTGTGAATAGGCTCTTCCTCAAACATAACCTGACGGTAATTATGCTTCTCTTATTGAATTAGATGATCTATTTAGAATAGCGTGGAAATAAAACAAAACTCAATGATAACCTATTACAAATATATTTTATGTTATAGGAGCGTAAATCTAAGCCTCAAACAAAGCTACGTAAGAGTGCAACAAGGTGTACTTCAATCATGCTCCTGCAATATAAATTAGCTTCTATGATTCAATAAGTAATCATCTGTGAAATGTTTTTTATTAGTGAATACGATAAAATAGAAATAACCCAAAAAAAAACCTCGAAGAAAGCTATGCGTTGCGGATCATTCACGTATGATTCTGTGGTAACAAACTCTTTGATTACGTTGTTGCACTGTCTATGGTCGTGTTTGTCCCCTAAATCGGCGCCGGGATTGATGGCCGATTGAATTGTATAAAGAAGATACTAAATGACGTGAGAGACTGCTATGAATGGCGCGTTGTTCGAGAAACGTATTTGTTCTAGTTTAGTTCCAATTATAAATCATATCTAAAGCATTCGAAATTCTCTCTATAACCGACGAGCCCTTAAATATGTATTTGTAGTCAAAATACATATTTTTTCTTTCGCGGTTTTAGTAATGCAGTCAAAGATGGTCCAATGCCTCTGTTATGACAAACGAGTGCTAATGCACGGAGATAAGCAACAAGCTTGCCAACTTTTTATTTGATGCAGTGGCAATTTGAATTTGTTTAAATTTGGGCAGTAAGTTTGTTGTGTGAGCAACTTGTGTCAGCAAACAATAACATTTTTTTGGCTGTGTAAGCAAAACGAATTTGTTGAAGCTGCACTTTACCTGTTCTCTTCAGATGGTAATAGCGCACATCGGATTTTGGAGAAATTACATATTTTGTATCATCCATTTTAACGGCAAAACTTTATTCAACAAGAACACGACATACCTGAAACAAATTTAACCGATATGAATAAATAGAAATACCCATCAAATAATACAATAGACATTTGAAGCAAGCTACACTTGCATGATTCAAATAACACCGAGATAAGCCAGAGTTTTGTACAAGAGCAGAGGGCCCTATGCCAGCCACAGATAAGATACACTGTTCCAAATTGCATTGTTACTACCCGTGTCTGTTAAATTATCATTGAAAATTCGATGTAGCTGAATGTATTCGAAATGCTTTCAATTTCCAAGCTGAAAATGTGTTTTGCAAATAAAAATTGTGTACCTATGCGCAAAATTTGAGACATAATATGTATTTTGCTCCGACGTTCAAATTTAAAGCCTCCATTTATTCTCAAAATATTTTTCTCGGATATGACTGAGGGGAGGCTCATTTATATCTAGCGATACTTTAGCTGTCAAACATAACGACTACATAATTGTGTACAATTTTGCATAGTCAAGCGCTAACTTTATTAGCGCTCACAGTGATTTACAGTCACGTGGCTTGCATACAACTGTTTAAATAATCATTCCCTTTGGTGCTCGCTACTTCAATTTTCAACACTTTTCGTTTAGCAGTCCATTGGTCGTGAGTCACTTTCTCTTGGCGCCCACTTCGTTGAAGCCTGACTTGGGTAGCGTCCCCTAGTGTTGCTCCCGCCGGAGAACTTAAACTGGGTATATTTCCCTACTTCACGAAAATTCTCTGGAATTAACCCCGATTTCCAATACAGTGAGTCGGTTTTCACTCTAAGTTGAGTTTCGTTAAGTTGGGCCGGTCTAAATTGTTGATTTCTAGTTAGGTTTGGTAAAACTGCAGGTAAATAAATCACGTCCTGGAAAGGATATTTTACTTTATTTCTATCTCTTTACGACCTTCCATGTATCTTCGTAGGGACAATAGTAGCGCATAAGTCAAAGTTTGTCAAGCAAGTTAAGATGCATGAGTCGTGATGCATCTCAACTTACCAAAGCACCTTCGTAAGACAGCTGTTGTTGCGGTAGTGATGGCATCAGTAGCACTAGAGAAAATAGTATGGTACGAAATCAAAAGGTATACTGTGGTGTACACCCTGGTTCAGTTTGATACGGCGGGGTAGTGGCTCTGTGACGTTATGTTGCGTGCAGCTGAATATATTTGCTTGCTACGTTGCGAGCATATTGTTGGAACCTTCCTATCCATCCTAACCTAACTTAGAAGCACTTATTTCTAACCCGCGGGACAAAAGTACCTTTTTCTAACCTGCGGGGCAAACGTACCTATTATTCTAAGGTACGTAGTTTTAACCCGCAAGACGAACGTACGTGTTATTCATTATATATTGACTACCCCATGGTTCCCAACTACCCCATCATATCGACCATGGTATCCGAAATGATCTCATATCTTACATAAAAAAAAATTGTAGCTTGGAAATAGCTAACGATAAAAATTGCATGAATTGTTATCTTCGCCTGTTATAGTAGGCAAATAATACGTTAGTTATTATAGTAGCGGTTACGATAGATATTAAAATATTTAGGCTCCGTACATAGCGACCTCAAAATTTATAGAGCAGAGTCATATCAATTTTGGGTAATGAGATACTCCGGTAGATCAGTAACGGCAGAAATTCCTTTCAATAATTTAGGTCAGTAACTACTAGGGTGGTTGTAAATACATCCTTCGAGAGGTTGCAATTCGTTTCGATACTGGCAATTATATTTCAAATCAAGACCAAATGAATGAAGAACATCTCTCACGCTAAATTACATTAACATTTGTTAATTTTTCAGTAATGAAAATACGATTTATTTTGATTTGGGCCGAATCAATTTGAATTCGGCGAACCAAGCACATAATTGACATCAGGTGCCACACGAAGTGGCCGGGTGCTGGAGCTAGTTCAGGGAAGCCCGATGTTTTCAACTGTTACTGAGTTGGCATATTGATGTTCGGATTCTGGAAAATATAGAAAATGGTCTCTAAGGATTTATTACCATGAAGCTACTGTTATTGCCTGCAACTGGCAACTGAAGCTGTGGCAGTGTTTTCACTAACAGTGCCGTAGACAAGCTCTGCAACGCTGATGAGGAGGCGGACCAGTGTTTTCTTTATGCTAAGCAAAATCCTCATCCAATCCGTCGCAGGGCAGCATAACAGTATTAGTACAGATACAGACACTAGGCCGCATCCCCCAGAAAGGGGGGTGGACGACGGCAAGGCGCAAGTCACACCCTCATACGCTCACACACACATAACTTAGCCCTTTTGTGCTAAAGGGTCCGGCCGGAACCCCCTTAACATACACTCTGGGTCACGAGTGCAGTCCTAGGATCTGTCGTCAGCAGCAGGGCCCGACAGTTTTCACTGGTTTACCCCCGCTGCGTCGTAATGGCCGCAACCATCCCGACAACGGGGTGCCAAGGGCGGGGAAGCACATCAGAGCAGCGTCAACATCAACCATTCACAACCATTCTCCACTCACGCCTGTTCATTGCACGCTCTCTCGCCACCTCCACATTCATGTCTCTTCTTCCCAAGGCCTGCTTCACACCATCCATCCACCCAAACTTCGGTCTACCTTTAGGCCTGCGACCACTCGCCTCAGCATTCACCACCCTTTTCACCAATCTCCCTTCATATATCCTCTCCATGTGCCCGAACCATCTCAGAACACGCGAATCCACTCTGTCCTCCAACTTCTTCACCATCCTTGTTCTGTTTCGAACCACGTCGTTGGTGATCCGGTCTCTCAG
>SDVV010020373.1:0-13334 GCA_016164225.1 Gammarus roeselii
GATGACTTCGCTGTAACCCTGACCCCAGGATGACTTCGCTGTAACCCTGACCCCAGGATGACTTCGCTGTAACCCTGACCCCAGAATGACTTCGCTGTGACCCTGACCCCAGGATGACTTCGCTGTAACCCTGACCCCAGAATGACTTCGCTGTAACCCTGACCCCAGGATGACTTCGCTGTAACCCTGACCCCAGGATGACTTCGCTGTGACCCTGACCCCAGGATGACTTCGCTGTAACCCCAACCCCAGGATGACTTCGCTGTAACCCTGACCCCAGGATGACGAGAACTGTTGAAGTTCATCGTCAAAGGCACAGGAATTTCATCTCCATTATGAATGCCATAAAAACAAAATGAAGTGCCGCATTGTGTTTTGTTTTATTGCTACAACAAAGCGCGTCGACAATATCAGAGCAAGCACCAGGCAAGAAGAATAGGAACCGCTCTTCCCAGAAATGCCGGGCTGGGGAGTATACAATGTTGTTTGTGCATTTCCATTCGGCCATATTGCCGGAAACGAGGATCATATTTCAACGTTGCTTATATCGTTCCTTTAAGGCATATTTTGACAGAGAATGCCACAGTTCTTATCCAGTGTATCGATAATTGTGGAAGATATAATAATATGTGGATATTATTAAAACATCTGAGGAACAATAACAAATATATCGTGAAAAGTATTTTAAGAGAACATTATGCGGCTTGCGCCTTAAAGCGCAGAACAAATAAGGTGGCATATGTTTTTATTAGAGTTATTATATTTGTTGTCTGGTTAGGTTGAGCAAGCCTTTTCACTCATGATACGAGTGGAGTGACCAAGAATAATGTGTTTAAAATCGTTGGTAACCGTTTCACACTCAATATCAAGGTCAATTTTTCACCTATATAGTAGTCGAGTAATGGAACAATCTTTCAAGGGGGAGTCGTAAACAGTGATACAATCGAAACGTTCAAGTCGCGGTTCGACAAAGTCTACCAAAATCGACGCCAAATAGATTCCAGCTCCAGCGCTCTCGACAGTTTATTCGTTAATGAACAATGTCCGGCACAGACACCCGTACGGTTGAAATAGTTCCAGGCATTGGCACTCGTACGGTGAATATGTGCTAGGTATCCAGCAATGACACCGGTCTGCATAGGTTCAACGAAAAATGAAACTGTAACAATCTCAGATCAACATTGTGGGTCGATGGCTTTCTCTGCGAGTGCAGATTTGAGTTGTTTTGAGTATCACTGTTATATGCTATTTCCTACCGCAACCTTTACCTTCTTGAACTTATAACACAGAAAGTACACAGACACATGATGCTCTCCTAAACGTTCTACTTCGGAGCAAATCTTCTTACAATTAAAGACAACCAAGTTGGGGCCAAGAAGTCTGTTGTTGTCTTGTTACACTTGTAAACACTGCAAACAATATGAGAAAGGACAACGGGAGAGTAGATAAATTATTGATGCAAGCGAAGGTGAGTGGGCGTAGGCCTAGTGGAAGACAGGAATTTGGGTGAAAAGCTGGCGTGGAGCAAGCTACAGGGTAAACCGGATAAATTATCACCTGTTACTAATTATGCTGCTAATTTTATTACAGCGAATTTTACCTATGGCAGCCTCCGCGTGATCGCTTGTTTGGTGTCACTGCTGCCAAAACGGCCATTCGGTGTTCCGTCATTTTTTTTGTGACTTGAACTCTTAAAGAGACTAGTTTCATTATGCCATGCTGTGCAGTGCACGGTTGTAAGAACCGGGGTTGTCTCTCAAAAGAAAAAAAATCGTTTTTCATGGTTTCCTAAATCTGACGTCATGAGGAAACGGTGGCTGCTGGCTACAGGCCGTCAAGATGTCTTTAATTTGAACAACGCGCAAATGTGTTCGGCTCATTTTGAGGAGAGTTTCTTTAAAAAACGCATAAAAAACGCATTGCTTTCAGATTTTTACAACGATGAAAGAATATTGGTATCCTAAAATTTGATTATTACAAAATGAAATTATACTGGACTTCGTCAAAAAATGCCTCTGATCTCCATAGATTTACAATTATCTACACTGTCCGATGTACAAAAAGTATAACAACAAAGTATTTACTCAAGAAACAAACACGAAAGTAAACGCAGTTCCAGCTTGTTTCAGCCATCTGAGAAAAACCGTTTTCTTACCTTTATAAACTGCTTTGTTCTAATCAATTGGTTAGTGTTTGCTCGAAAATTATGAACAATATAAAATATTGGAGATCTGTTCTTCAAGATGATAGCTTGTTTGAATATATTAAATATTAATAAAGTACTTGAATACCCTAAAATTTCGAGTTTAAAATGACTAGCCTGGATATGCCAATATTCGCTGTGGTGCTCCAGTGACATCACAGGCAGGCAGGGCTGGGCCATGACGTTAGACCACTTGATTCTGACGTCACGTATTAAATTATTCGTTTTACCCTGTATTGTTAGTGTACCCTGACTCACTTGACGTGCTCGTTTGTTAGCAATTAATCACCCGTTTTATTATTGAAACGATGGAATAAGCAGTGTTTGATGTTCGATCAAGCTGGCAGACATTTATCCCTACGTAACTGAGATCGTTCTGTGTTTCGATTACCTCATTTCAGTTCCTCCAAGATTCATGTATACTGGAAGATAATACAAAAATTTGAGATAATTATTCGGTAAATATGTTACGGAACACCAACAAAAGCACCTGATTGAAACATTATAAAACCATATACCGATTACATTCCTTCGACAGGAATAGTGTCCTGAGTCACCATAACAGATCAGGTCCAGTTTTCATGTACACAACGAAATTTCCTCGGTAACCGTGGTGTTTATGGTGGTGCAGTTGAATGCCATTTCAAAGTCGTCGTAGAACTACATACCTCAGAATAATACGTACGTTTTCCCAGCGGGTCAAAAACATGTATTTTTTCTCCAAGGGGTAGAAACACGCGACCCTAAGTTGAGTAAGGTAGGGTATGAAAGGATCCAACAATGCACCCGTTACGTAGCCAGCAAATATATCCAACTGCACGCAATATAACGTAACACGTCTGTACGAAGCCACTACCCACGGTATCGAACGGCACCAGAGTAGGCACTGCTCCAACGACAGTTGGCCCTAAAGTTCTTGCTTTGTGCGTGTGTTGAGAGCGAGGACGGACCATCCAACAGCTCACGACAACTCAACGAGTAAATAATATTATGATATTTGTATTTATGTGAAATATATTTATATAACATATATATACTAAGCGCCATAATTTTATGTTAAAGCAGCCTTATGAAACAGTCACATAACCAAGGAATAATTAGGATCCCTTTAATATATTAATTTAAAGACATCCCCAAGGACCGGCATTCCTATCACAACCAACCTAATAAACGCAGATTGAAGTAATTAAGATGACAATCTCAGGACGGATTAGGGAGGATTGGGCCACCAAGGATGACTCGAGGAACAGGTACCAGGCGAATAAAAACCCGTCATTTCGACGAGCCTGACACTATCAATTAGAGCGACTCTAGTGTCAAGTTACTAATGGATTATTTAATGTCTCCTGCATTTATCTTTCATCGGACATCATCTTTAAAGTCATGGAGAAAGTTGCTGGTACAATAATGGTGGAAATAATACAAAATAATCCCTTTTTACTTGCCCGAAACCATATTTGAAACTAACCATTTATTGTTTTATAGTTTCAAATGGAATTTTGGGATTCTTCCGAATATCTGTTTGTTGTTGCAAATACTATTAAGGTTGAGCTCCTTAAAAACAACGCCAAGGGTCATTTTTAGGTTGATTGAAAAGAATAACTCAAGGAAGTGGTTTTCCTCAAAACAAGTCCAAGTCAATAAGAAGAGTGTGAAACCTGTACTAATATAAAGTTATCTTCTCTTAGAAATATTAACCAAGAACATCTCTTCTGAAAATATTTGTCCCTACTAACAAAGTAAAACCATTACCCCCTTTCTCTCCAACAACCCCCACACAAATCCGTTCCCTTCATGGCCTCTCCACTTCTGCTTAACTTAACATTTCACCTCATCATTTATGATCCTATAGTCAGCATCGGATCATCAGCACGATCCGCTTTTGTATATGCAATAACTGACTTGGAAGAAGAGTGTAAGAAAAATAATTGCAATGGTTTTACAAAACAGTCGCTTCTTATTGACACCAGACAAAGAACACCAGCCAAGCTCCCTTCAATCGTAATATTTTCCACAACTGAGGCTTAAAGAGTGTTCACAAAATTGTCAATGGACAGCGGCTTCCAAATACCAGCGCTAGATGATCTGTGGAAAAAATAATTTAGCTGTTGATAATATGTACTTTCAGCAATTGTAAAATTACCAATGAAAGGCTTTTTTAATCATTAGCCTCGTAAGGAGGAAAACCTTGTCAATTTTGTATCACGCAGATTCATTTGTCTGATTAATGTACCTTACGTGACAGAATCCCAATTATTAATTCGCCTCCAGTGCCAGTATATTGATTATTATAACAAGTTCAAGTTGTTAAAGATGCTACGATTTCTGACATTGGTTGACATTGGTTGACGAAGTAAGATGTCTATTTTCTCATGACTAGGGTAGGAGGCCTTGACAGGTTTCTCGTTTTATTTCAAGTTAGAGCCTCAATCTTGGAGGTATGGAGCAGCGAGAACAAGCGTTACGTTGATCAGACATTGAATGACCGAATATGAAATGATGGGTGGACAAACATAAAATTGGAGGTCATGTACGACTTTCACCTCATCAGAGGTGACAGTCAATTTTTTCTCCGTGTACTTTATACTTGTCATTAATTTCATTCGCGGACAAGCTATTGCTTAGTGTTTCATTTCAAAATATTTCATCAAACTTGACGATACTTTTGATCCAGAAATGTATTTCCTGAATTTGTCGTCAGAAGAAGAAAGCTTGTTGACAATATTCGCTCACGATTCTAAACTGTTCACATGTGATCATGCATGCATAGTGAGTATATACACACGGCAGTTGAACCATGTGAGGGGAGTTTCTACTGCTATCAACAAACTGAAAAAGAACATTATAATTGACAATAAAGTAATTATTGCGGTCAACAAAACACTTGCTATTCGATTCCCAGCTGCGTTCGTGTCTGTAGAGCCATCCAAACTACGACATTCCTTCAACGGGAAAGCCGCCTCTCAACTTCTTTTCAGTGAATCACGGCCTCTGACACACGGCTCTCCAACTCGGTCGCTTTCATTGCGCACTCCAATTTAATTCGACCGAGAAATCTCGCCTCCGTGGCCTCACTGATTATTTTGGCAATATTGAGAGACTTAAATCTCCGTACGGAAATGGAATAGTCGCTCTGACTTAATTGATGATGTCCTCCAACAGACGGGCACTAACACGACACGTTGCTCTCTTATTACCAAAAGGGAGGAATCCGAACTATGGTGGCAGTAACTGTTGAATCGTATTTTTTTTTAATCGGCGTATGATGAGGTATACAACTAACGGCCGTGGGGACAAGTTGTGGGGCTAGTTTCCTCCTTTGCTTGATATAAAAAAGGGAGAGTTGCTGTGTTAAACATTATCACAATGCAATGTTAAGTCAATCGCTTTAAAACTGTTTTTCGGATACTTGTAACGAAGTGTGGGTCATATCTAAACACTGCGTTAAAGTGTTTGTGGTAGACTAAACAGGCCCACTTTGCTCTGAGAGTGTAAGGGTGGAAATTTCCGACCTGGTCTTTTTCAGCCCGGCCCTCCCATCAACAGTCGTGAAGTGAGCTAACCTCAGATCTGTTGTGCTCCGTGCCTCATAAAGTCACATACACAAGTCTCAGTCTTACCCGAGACTCCATCCCCCACACAATGCGGTCTAGCCAGCACAAGAACACAATGCTATCAGACATCACATATTGCATCTCATTTATCTTCACCCACGCCCAACATCAGTAATCTTCCAGCGCTACCAACTTGACTAGTCTACAGTTCAACAACAAATGAGCCATCAAGAGGCAAAGCAGTCGGCAAGTTGGTGCCCACGCCCAAGTGTTGGTGAAGAACTAGCCTATACCCTCTCTCCTCCTCTACCCTTCGCGACTGTCACTCTCCGTAAACAAAAAAAGACCCTACTACCCTGGTTGTCAGAGTGACTCGCTCTATGTAAAAGATTACACCTCTACAACAGCCGTTCCCAACACGTCAGTTCGTCGCTCTTCCTAAACGTCAGTTTATATATTTTTGTGGGTTTCATTGAAATTTTACTTGAATCTACTGAATGAGGAGCACTCTAAAAATTCTATTGTACATTTAGATAGCATGTGTTGCCAATTTTGATCAAAGTGCCAAGCATGAGTGCGTATCCGCCATTCGGGTATTTCAAGTGTTTTGTGCAACCCTCCATGGTAAAATACTGTAGATTAGATTAAATTAGATTAGAGTAAGGAAAACTAACGAGCACAAGTGCTCATGTCGAGTGTTTCTTTTGAAAAAAGTGAAAAAAGAGTGGGGGATAGTCAACGAGGCTTTAGAAATTCACGCACACATACAGAAGAAGGAAGGTTGTCAAGACAGAAAGGAGAAGGACCACCACTACTGTCACCACTACCTACGACAACCACCCCACTACTACCCGGGGCATTTCATCCCCGGAGAAGAAAAGTTCGAAAGCCAGGTTGACTTGTTCAGGAACGAAGCGAACAAGAAGCGAAGAGAAGTTTTTAGGATCCGGGCGGTCGCATCTCAGACGGTCGAGCAGAGACGGCCACGCCCATACGCTCAGCGGACTCACACTTTTCCTCGAGCGCATGCCTGTTGGCTTGCTCCAGAGGTTGAACCAGACGGACTCCAACTAGGTATTGAGTCTACTTCCAAAGAATCATATGGGAATTAAATTTCTACAAGTATGTGCCCATTTAGAGGAGAGCAGCACACCCAGTTGCCCGGGTAGTGGTCCTCCCCCATGTGCTTAGAAGATTAAGTCTTTTGTACGCAAGCGGTTCCTTGAAGGCTGTCGCACTTCAAGGTGACACCTCGGGGTGTGATATCTCCTAGGGATGACCTGCCCTTAGCTGATCATGAGTCTAGGTCGGAATTTTCAAAAATGTCGTGAAATTTTGATAAGTGCAAATGTAAGAGAGCTCCACGCCCAGTTTCCTGAGAGTGGTTCTCCCTAGTGTTCAGTAGAGAAAATCTCTGAGCACGTGTGATTGGTCCTACAAGACCATTTCATGTGATATGTCAGAAGGACATCTCCTAAAAAGGAGTTGTTCATGGCAACTCATGAGTTTAGTCAAAATGATACATATTTTTAGGTTTATTGAATAGTTATCGCAGAATATTTCATATATCAGGCGAGATGCCAGCGGGACATCTAATAAACATTATTTCACTAGGTAACCGGTGCGTGCTGCCAAGCGAAGGCAGCACGAGTTGTTAGACATTTTGAAAAATGGATATTATTGCAGGGTCCTTGAAGGCTGACACACCTGAAGGTGAGATGCCAGAGGGACATCTCCAAGAATATTTCATATTTCAGGTGATATGCCAGAGGGACAACTAACAAATATTGTTTCACTAGATAACCGATGCGTGCTGCCAACCGAAGGCAGCACGAAAAAATAGCTCGGACATCTGTTAGGAATGGGTTAGTAGGTGAGCGTCTCTCTGCGCCATGCTGCAAAAGGTCACTCCAGGATCTGTACTACAAGGAGAGAAAGATGACGGTTAGTTCATCCAGAATGTACAGATAAGTCAATTTAAAGGTGAGATGCCGGAGGGGCATGTGCATTAAGTGCATTATTTTATTATTTTACGATGAGATGCTAGAAGGACATCTCTAAGATCTATCTATGGTTTCAACTGAGGTGCCCAAGGGGCTTTATATATTTCAAGTGAGATGCCAGAAAGGCATCTTTAAGAGATGTAACCGGCGCTGGTATTACAATTTGGTATTACGAAGGGGAGAAGAGGAAAAAAAGAGAGTAGCATTGTGTCGACAGTGTCCTTCCATAGAAAGGTACTCACTGAGTCAACAGATGGATTTTTTTTTATATCCCCATTTTTTTTCTCTCCCGACAGGGAGGGTAGAAAAGTAAGGATTAAATACCATTGCGTCGGCAATGTCTCTCCGTAGGAGGATACTCATTGCCCAACAATGGATGATATCTGTCTAATCTACGTCGTACCGTAGAGTTGAGCAAGCTCTCCTCGTGGTGTGATTTCGATTGCCGCACATCATGGGGTGTGGGGGTGAGCCGCCGTTGCCGTTATCGGTAAGCATCGCTGGGTCGCTGGCAGACTTCACCCGCACATTTTTGGCGAATCTACGTCGTACCTTAGAGCTGAGCAGCGCTCTCTTCCTGGTGCGGTTTGATTTTCGCATAGCATGCGGTGTGGGGGTAAGCAAGCGCCGCTGAGTCGCCACAGACTTCACCCGCTCTGATTTGTAATTGTTATCTATCTTTTCCCTCCCGCAGGGAGGGTAGAAAAGTGAAAGAAGAATACCATTGGGTCGGCAAGTTCTCTCCATAGGAAATTACTCATAGCCTCAACAATAGATGATATCTGTCGAATATACGTCGTACCGTAGAGTTGAGCAAAGCTCTCGTCCTGGTGCGGGTTCAATTTTCGAGTATCATGGGGTGTGGGGCGAGTCGCCGGCAGACTTCACCCTCACTAGTTTGCAATTTTGGCTATCTCTATCCATTTTCTCCTTTCTTTCCTCTCCCACAGAGAGGGTAGAAAAATAAAAATAAAAATGCCATTGTGTCGACAAGATTCCTTCGTAGGATGATATTCATTGCCTTCAGCAATGGATAATGTACTCTTGAGTTGATCTTGTGATGATACGGAATAAATCACATGAGCAAACTTCTCCGACTTTTTCTTCAGACTAGCGGTGATGAATATCATGAGAATATCCGCCATTGCGTAATTATACTTAGAAAACCTATTCTCGCACTGTTAGGATGCCTCTCTACTCATATTAGTTTTTTTAGCTGTGCTTATATTACCTGTTCGTTCCCAAGCAGTATTCTCAGGTGTTATTCGTATACTGATTTTCAGCATTGTCTAATGCAACTGGTTCTCTGTAATAAAAGCACAAGAAAAGCTTATGTTATGTAGTATAATTGCATTGTACTCTGGCTGGTATATTCTAGGTATTTCTTGCTTATAATAACTATGGAACGCTCGGGAGTGTCACCCTGCATCTTGCAGCTTAGAATGGTACTGTTTCCACATCTGATCATTTATTGAAATTTATAGTTTCCCCACATCTTTTGCTACTCGCCGTTCAAGCCTGCTATAAAATTGTTGCTTAGAATCATGCTATATTTTCCACAATAGTCAACATAATCCCGCAACGGAAGTACAGTAACTTTGCTCCGCTAACGTACATCCGACCTGTATTTGTACTTATTCCGTTTTCCATCGTCGATATCTCGCTTCATTCAATACTATGATATACTGCGTGTGGAATTAGTACGGCATCAATTGTTGGATACCACAAATTTCTTATTTTGTAACCGTAAATGTGTGTATAAATAGGTAGATAACGTTTGCAGTTAAGAAAAAAATCATCGTTACCCTAGCCAAGTTTAGGCATCATCCCAAGGTAGACTTACATGATAACCTAAAAGCATGAATCACCCGGGGAAAAGCATCGTTTGGTCCACATAAAATTATAGTTTATACATCCAATAACGAAAATATAACTCGAGCAAACAGTCCATTCTCCTACTGGCACTCACTTTACCAGTTCAAGATGGTTCATGTTAAGCTAGAATGTGGCCTTTGCCACCAATCGCACGATTCCGAACTAGTGTTTTGTTCTCTTGTTCTCTTAGCTTTGCCGGACATTTGCGAGTCCCTAAAATGGGAAATGCAAGACAGAGCGCTGTAAACTTTCTCAACGGGCCGAGGAAATCAACAACTCAAAGTACAATTCAGTCATGCCTCCAATGGTTCATCCAATACAGAGACAATCAACACTGATTCTCGGTTGCTAGCTGTTGAAATAAAATATGAAAACGTGCAGATACAATTTCACGATTCTTTTTCAGAGATACGATAAGCAGAGAATAAGAAGCAGTCGAAGAAACTACTGAGGCCACCTTAAATCTTTTGAAAGAACTTCAAGTACACCAAGACTCTGATTTGGTCAAGAAGCGTACAGCTCTAGAAACAGAGACCAAAGAAACTGCAAAGGCCACCCTAAATCATGTACGAGAACTTCAAGTGCACCTAGACTCTGAACTAGCTAAGATGCTTACAACTCTAGATACAGAGACAAACGACCGCATCAAGTCGATAGAAAACGCAGTCAAAGACAGCGTGGTACTGTACTCAACTGTAGTAAGCAGGAGGCAGCCACGCAGTGACACTGCACCACACGTTGGGCCACTAACTCACCACATCCGACCTGACACACGCAACTGATTTCATGTATTGGCCGATTAAATGAACTCTCATCGAACACAGGAAATGATTGTGATTGGTGAGTACAATGTCACCTTCTTCAATTCATATCAGAAAAAAAGAAGAGTTCAAATAACAATATTCAATAAAACAGATTTGAAAATTGACGTGTTGGAAGGCATTTTCGAAAAGGAAATTAAACCATCTTCTAAACGAATCACACCGCAAGTCGGAACAAAAGACGAGTCGCTGACAAAAAAGACATAGGCAAGGTATGACACCATGCTAAAAAAAAGAAACGATCACACGTGAACATCCATGAGAAAGATCCACACCGAGAAAGACACAAGTTAAGCGAAATGATATGTCTCCATAATCGCCAAGCAAATTTCTGCGAAGCTCAGAAAACCTCATTCTCTGACCACTAGGAAACGATGATCAACCTAAAATAATATGGCTTTGATAGAATTACCAACAATGCTCGCATAAACAAGCATGGACTTGATACACTCGAAAAAAAACTTAAGAACATCGATACTGGTTCGTCACTGAAACAAGTAAAAAAACGTACTCGATATCCGACCCACAACACCGCCAGCAGTGCCCGAAGGAAGAACTCAACGACCTTCTCCCGTGCCAACACTGATACGCTACCATGCAAGAGCCCATCAAAACATCACCGCAGGTCTTAGCCAAAGAGTTCCTGAAATCAATCCAATCCGAGTTAGAGGCATTAGTCGCTGCCCCGCTAGTATGATCCGGGTGAACGAAAATAACCGTTCTGAATAATCCAGTTCTCCTCATATTGTTCATGAACGATCTCGATAGAACGAGCTTCGAACATTAGCTAGTTTGCAGACGATGCTAAAATTGGAGGAACAGTGCAAACCGAACTCGAGTGTCAACAGATCCAATTAGACTCAAACAAAATTGTTGATCGGTCAGAAAAATATCAAATTAAATTCAATGTAGACAAATGTAAAGTTATGCACATAGGTCCTCATAACCAAAAGTATGAATATTCAATGTCTGGAAGGAAGCTGATTCCTGTCACCGAAGAGAGAGATTTACGTCATCATTGAAGACGACATAAGAGGCAGCAACTAACGTAACGATGCTGCCAAAAAAGGCAACAGAATTCTAGGTATGCTATCCCGCACTATCTCGTACAATAACGAGTATTCTTCAGTTATGCAATGCCTTCGTGCCAATTCACGAGTGTTTCTTTCAATTCTGGTCTCCATATCTTAGAAATACGTTATCCAATTTGAGAAGTTTCAGCGTGAAGCTACCAAACTTATATCTTTGCTGCGCAATAAATCGTACGAAGGCAGACTACGCGAACTCGACAAAACTTATATCTTCGCTGCGCAATAAATCGTACGAAGGCAGACTACGCGAACTCAACCTAAATTCACTAAAGAAGCGTCGAATCAGAGGCGACATGATCGAGATGGGGAAAAATATGAAGGGTAAAGGAAGCGTCTACCGAGCGAGCCTTTTCACTATAGATGCAAACTAAGTGACCAAGAATAATGGATAAAAAATAGTTGGGAAACGTTTCTCACTCGATATCACGCGCAATTTTTCCACGTATGGAGTTGTCGAAGGAAGGAACAAACTTCCAGCGGAAGTCGTAAACAGCAATACAGTTGAAACGTTCAAGTCACGGCTCGAGATATTCTACATGAATCGTTGTTCAATATGCTAGCCTTTCCCTTTCTCGATCTTTTGCTCTCAGACGTTCACTTCAGAACAGATCTTTTTACAATCAAAAGACAATCTAGTTTGGGCTAAAAGTTCTGTTCTTATTTTCTTACACTTGTGAACACCTGTATCTCTTCGTACAACGGGGGGATGTTGGCTAGTTGAAATGATTGAAAATATGGTGTATAAATTTGGTTGCAAACCATACAAGAGGATATCCCAAGACAGTTCGACATAATGCTCGCGCGGTAACACTTTCATGCTATATCCCAAGACAGTTTGGCATAATGCTCGCGCGGTAACACTTCCATGCTATATCCCAAGACAGTTCGACATAATGCTCGCGCGGTAACACTTTCATGCTATATCACATGACAGTTCGACATAATGCTCGAGCGGTAACACTTTCATGCTATATCCCATGACAGTTCGGCATAATGCTCGAGCGGTAACACTTTCATGCTATATCCCAAGACAGTTCGACATAATGCTCGAGCGGTAACACTTTCATGCTATATCCCATGACAGTTCGACATAATGCTCGAGCGGTAACACTTTCATGCTATATCCCATGACAGTTCGGCATAATGCTCGAGCGGTAACACTTTCATGCTATATCCCAAGACAGTTCGACATAATGCTCGAGCGGTAACACTTTCATGCTATATCCCATGACAGTTCGACATAATGCTCGAGCGGTAACACTTTCATGCTATATCCCATGACAGTTCGGCATAATGCTCGAGCGGTAACACTTTCATGCTATATCCCATGACAGTTCGACATAATGCTCGAGCGGTAACACTTTCATGCTATATCCCAAGACAGTTCGACATAATGCTCGAGCGGTAACACTTTCATGCTATATCCCAAGACAGTTCGACATAATGCTCGAGCGGTAACACTTTCATGCTATTAATGACTCGGAGTTCTAAACTCAGCTTTGTTTCAGCAAAGTAACCTCATTTAATAAACACTCAAGTATGGATATACATGCTGTAAGATGCCGCTCTGAAATGATTGCATGATTTAATCGCGCCGCTTGCTCACCTGTGATTTGAACGTGCCTACTCACCTGACATAATCGCGCCGCTTGCTCACCTGTAATTTGAACGTGCCTACTCACCTGACATAATCGCGCCGCTTGCTCACCTGTAATTTGAACGTGCCTACTCACCTGACATAATCGCGCCGCTTGCTCACCTGTGATTTGAACGTGCCTACTCACCTG
>SDVV010020374.1:0-13334 GCA_016164225.1 Gammarus roeselii
GGCTCCCGTCCTCCTCCAGCAGGATCCCGTCGCTTTCTACAACCACAGCACCAGGATAAGGTGCCGCACCAATAGCTGCGCCAGACTCCTTCACAGGTGTTGAGGAAGCAGCCATACCCGGAGCTCGCCGGTCAACATCCCCAAAACTGGCGCCGGCCAGCTGTGAGGGCCAGGGGCGCAGGAGGGCTGAATTCATAGGCAGTACCAGGTCATAACGCTTGTTATAGCCAACAAAATGAATTGTTAATTCAAACTTTCCCCAATCGACTTTTTCTATGATGCTCTTGAAGAAGCCTCCTGCTCTCTCATCAAACACCTCCACAAACGTACCTTTCTTGAAAAGGACTCCTGACCTATAGCAGTTTGTTGCTTTGGATCTCATAATAATGAGGGAATCGCTCAACTCATCCTCACGGCTGCGAGCAGTCAACCTCCTTGTTCGATCAGCTTGGATGCTTGGAGCCATGGATTTTTTTTTTTTTTCAGATTGTGACCAACAGTTAACTAACAGTTGCCTGAAGCACAAATTTCTGGATCTTTCAGCACCATTCTGGTGTGCTCTGGCACTTGTGCCTCCTGTCTTGCTCTGCACTCTGGCTGTGCTAACTTGTTGAGCAGTCTCAAGGCCACCAAGGTGATATGAATTTTTAATCATTATATATATGCCTCCCGTTGATTTGCAGTTTCTTGATTGTTTTGCTCTTTTTGGGCTCACTCAGTGGGTGAGGGAAGGTACTTTTATTGATTCGGGCACCATTCTTGATCTGGTGCCGACTACAAAGGAAGATCAGGTGTCATCTGTGGCAGTTTTACCTCCTCTCTTGGGGCCAGTTTGCACAATTAGGCCAGTTTGCGCACATGAACTCATGAGATGAAGCGGAGACAGTATATTGCACATGAACAAATCTTTAAACTATTTGTTGTGCTAAAAAAAATTTCACACGTTTTCCTCCATATCATATGAATTCAAGCGGACACTGAGATTCCAACCAATGCACAACAATCACATTGATGAACTAGTAATATCTTTGATCAAACACTCCGGATCAACTGCTGTCAGAGAAATGAATGAAAAACAATATCGCAAATTTTTGCTGGCGAATAAAAAATTGCCGATTCACAATATATTGCGTAATATTAGTCATGATGAAGTGCATTAGTCTTGAGACTTTAGTACAAATGCAATAAATAGCTAAACTGCAATGTTAAGTTACTCCCAGCATGGTTCAAACAACAATTTAACAGTCCTGCATTTTGGCAATAGGTAGATGAAAACAAACACAGATGTCTCACACGTTTGGTAAACAAGTTAGGTGCAACATTCATGGAACAGCCAGAAGGGAAGTGCAAAATTATATAATACTGTTGTCAGTCGTATGGTCAGGAATCAAGATACGTGAACGGTGTCAGTGATGGCTATTTTTAATAAGAACTGACTGTGATTGTTAATTATAATTTGTATAACCACCAAAAGAAAGTGTAATCTAGACGTTATATTCTGTTTTGGAGAACGCCTGGTTGCTGTGACGTCTGCATCTGTGCGTTCATCCGGAACTGTAATTCTGAAGTCTATTGCCCGGCGTACGCTCCTCTATCTCTCTGCTGGATATATATTTGCCAGTATCTTGCAACAGTAGCGCACATAACTCAACAAACATACTCTGCAAGCGCACATGAAGGTCTAAATATGCCAATCTCAGCTTCTGAGGTGCACGGCTGGTATGGTTCTTGATATTCAGTGACAAAAACGCACAATGTTCTCAAACCCAGGCCTAATTGTGCAATCTGGTCCCTGGGTGCTACCATGCCTCTGTCTTGGTTGAGTATTGCTTTCAGATGGATGAGGTTCCAGTTGATCCTGGTTTTACATCTGTTAGCGTTGACCAGGGTGATTCTTTGCGGTCGGCAACATGACGTGACTCCCCGCACCTCCCTTTTGGGCACCAAAATGCAGGAAATATCACTATTTGACTATGTGACTTGATAGAGCAGGTCTTTGTTAGCAAGTATCAGCTACTTGTAGAAATTCAATATGTAAGTGATGGCGGAATGCCCACCCAAGCTGTTCAAGTGGCAAGGTCATGGAGCCTGCCAAACCAACACCAACTCCGCGCACAACAACCCGGGTCATGACCACTGGGACCAGGCTCACCTGGGCTATAGAATACAACTGGGCACCTCAGGCGTGTCCCTTTCTGGCTGGCACCCTGTTACAGGCTTTTCCACCCCTGGGTATCTGTCGGGCTGTGCCGCAGCACCCGTACTGGCTTCACTGCCTAAAAATAGCCACCCATCTCTTGGGTGTCCTCTGGGTTGGGTCTGGCAAATGCAGAGCAGTGCCGGACTACAGGTCTCCCACTTCCAGGCCACATCACAGACATGGGTGGCACCCACCCCCGGACCTTGGATAGTGGAGGATTCACCTTGGCACTCACAGATACGCACAGAGAATTGATGAAAAATTGCCCAAGTGAATGTGTTTTTCAGGTCTGATAATTTTGGTTTGGAAAAATAAATGTTCTGCAAACTTTGATGCTCTGGCTAGAGTTTCCATTGGATTAGAGCCAAATTTAGTGGTTATACTTGGAATATGTTGTAGTTGACAGCGTATAAAGGATATTGTACAGAAATGTAAACTTTTGTTGATAGCCATATACAACTGCAAGGAATCACCTTGGGTGAAAAAATAATCAGAGGTGATTCCCCGCACCCATTTTGTCACTAAATATCTTAGTTTTCCTTCAATGAAGAGTAATTACATGTGATTCTTCACACGTATTCAGATATCTGGAAGTAAATGACCCAAAATAATGACACCACAGCTAATTTCAAAATAAGCGACTAATTTTATAATGACTCAATGTTTATAACACATGGTGACTAGTCTAGGCCTAAGTGTTAACTTATGTTCAACACCCAGGAATGATCTTTTTTCATCATATTTTCATATCAAGAAAACAATATCTTACCTAGCGTGCCATGCATTCATGTTAATACAATTAGTTTGTAATAGAAATTAAGAAATACATTTTTTACTCATTCTATCATATTATTGAAAAAATAGTTTTTTCATAATATTTGCTCATTTGCTGATACTTCAAGGTCATCATTAGTTCAGGATGTGTAGAAATGACTTTTAGTAAAGTAAATTTTCAATTATTGTAGAAAAACTTTGTTTCCTGCAGTGAAATGTGATAAATTTCTTAGACACTCATGAAGGACTGCAGCAAAAGACAAGCATCAAAAAGACCCGTCAGATGTAATATTTTACGCAACATTTTATTTCAAGCAACTGATAGATACTAATATAGTCATGCTACTTCTATGGGAACTCTCCAATCACCCCGTTTAGTCCGGGGAATCACCCTCAATTAGGGGCCATAGATTGGCTCAGTTTTTTTTTTAAACTTTTTTTGGCCTGTACAATATCAAAACTTATGGTGCTTCATAGTCATAATAGTAGCTATACACACTGTGAATACAAAGTTTCTTTGCCGCATACTTTTTGGGTTATTTCAAAGTATGCGGAAAATTTGGGACGTCTTCCTGTTCAATGCTATGAGGTCTCATGGAGATTATAAGAGTATGAGAGAAATTTTGACAGATGTTGACTGGCATTGTGAGTTTCTGTACAGCACTGTGGAGGAGAATTATAGTTTTTTTCAGTCAGTTATCCATTTGCTTGTTGACAGGTTTGTTCCTACTAAAGACTGCTTTGCGGCCAAGCTGGTGGCGGGGCCCTCTGAGGGAGTTGATGATCAGTAGTTTTCTGGCAGCTTGGGCGCAGCACAAGCTTTTGAGGAGGAGCGTGGTAGGCGGCATGAGGATTGGTGCATCCTCCTTCATTGATGTTGCTGACTATTGTGCTGTGAAGGGTGACACAGATGGCACAGCTCGTAAGCATGGATCGTTATTGTATCCGCATAAGGACATTGTGTTTATGGCGATTAAGGTGCACATTCTGAACATTGCAGCCGTGCACCTTGTTGATTATGACCTGTGGATTGTAGCTGTGTATTGGCCCCCTTCCTATGCAAATCTAGGTGGGGTGTGCATTGTGATAGACATGAGCTGGATGGAGGGATCTATTTGTTAGATAAATTTTATTGTATCATGTGGATTTGAATGAGTAGTGATGGCAGTTCTAAGGAGTTTCTGTTAGGAAGTTGAGTTCCAGTGAAGGCTGTTGCATTTGTGAAGTTTTTGTATAGATGCAATGAGTTTGTCACTGCTGTTGTTGTTGGGCAGTCATGGCACAGTGTTTTATAGCCAGGAAACTTAGTTGTTCTGGATTTGGGTTTTCTGGAGTAAGGCAATGTGGATGTGTTGTTGTGTAAAAAGTGATTGTTCTAGTTGTTTTTGACCAATGCTGATTGTGTTCATTTGTAATATATGTTGAAGTATCCGGCATTGACTTGGGGTTGTTGTGGTGGTGGTGTCACAGGTTTACAAGTGTAGGCAGAGAACAAAAGGCTTTTTGGCCCAAACTAGGTTGCTTTTGATAGCCAAAGGATTAGTTCCAAAGTAGAAAGTCTATGAATGCTCCATGTGTCATTTCTGTTTTTAAAACATCAAGAAAAGGAACAATTTTATATTGTAATTGTAATTGATGTAGAATTTATTGAGCCTCAACTCATGATTTGAATGTATTGCCATTTATTTACAACCCCTTCTAGAAGTTTATTCCGTAAGTGGTACGGCTCATAGCAGGACTGATGTAGAACATGTGGCTTGGGACAATATGGGCTTTTGTGCCTCCGGTAGAGAAGCCACCACCGGGAGAACTGAAGAGGGGCCACCCAGCAATGGAGGGAAGCCGGGAGTTGGTGTTGGTGGGGATGTATTATCTATACTGATGTTTTGGGTTAGGTGGCAGTTGATGCATTGCCACCCATGGGGCTTGTTTATATTGTAATAGACACCAGAGCATTCTTTTATGTAGTATGTGCCCCACAGCTGCAGAATCGCGCCAAGGCGGTGTGTGTTAGAGTTGGTATGGTCACTTGCTGAAGCTTGTGCTTCCTCCTTTGCTCTTCTGATGTCTGCAGAAGTCCTTAAGTGTGAGATGTGTTGGTGTGTGGAATGGCTTGCCTGTTGACATGTGCAGTGCAGTTGACAGGTCATACTTGCTATAAGCAAGCCTTTGCTGATCTGATCTATGAGCTTTTAGATTTTGACTTGACTGACATTTAATTCACAGCTATATAGTTATGTATGAATATATTTATTTTTATTTCATGATTGGGACTAACATAATTGATGTATGATATGTTGCCAGAAGCACGAATTGCATTTTTTTGCACTATTCCACAGCTGTTCACATCTGGCATCAAAAATATGCTTATTCATGCCAGTGAATCACATGGGTGTCAGACTGTGTTATTGCTTTGAAGAAAAATAACTTGTTTTTGCTGTGGGGCAATCACTAGCTCTAGGAATTCCTTCTTGATCTCAATATTCGGAACAAATATACAAGTAATAAATGTAGAATTGGACTCAGAAAAAAATGGAAAACAGGGTTTTGTCCTTAGTAGCATGAATAAATTGATGTGCAAGTGTTGACACGCAGTCATGAATGCTTGATCTGATAAGGTTGAATTTTATAGGCTGTACAGTGTCTCTTATTATATAACAAATATGCCTAATGGTCTACTTTCAAGGGACTAGTTTTACCTATCAAAAAATACAACTATACCATCTGAGTTAAATTTGGGCTGCCGTGGCCTAGTGGTTAGCGTGTCCAACTGTAGTGTCAGCCTCTAGTGCTGCATACCGCAAGTTCGAGCCTCTGCATGGACACGTCTGTCTTTTGGCGGAAAGATTGGGCGCCTCCCTCCTCTGTGTCAGCTTAACTTAGCCTCTTTCCTAACTAGGGGGAAACAGCTGTATGTCTATAAATAAACAATAGTTAATATCGTTTACAAATTTTAAAGCTGTCCTTCTGAAACCCTCTGTATATAGCTAAGTGGTGCATTTTTCACATCATTTAACTACGAATTTTTATTTTATGCCTTATTTACAGCACAACATTCCAGCCTCATTGCCCCCCAAAACTACTGACATGAATAGCGAAGGAGAAGAAGAAGGCAAAGAGGAGGAGGATGAAATATCATTGGATGGTTCTACTAATGTCTCAGCAAGTTGTGAAAAATCCTCTACTAGTGAGTAATTCTAGACCTCAAAGGCTCAAACTAGTTTTTGACTTCAGGGTTGTCAGATGACAGTAGATAAGATTAGTTGAATGAGTGCTTTTGAAGTAGCTAACAAACTGAAGAATCGTTTCTGGCAGAGTAGGGGTAAATCTCTTGTATGCACTGAAATCTTATGTCCTGTGGGGACTGAGGCCGTGCCTTTAATTATATTAGTATCCATATTCAGCCCCACTAACTTACCGGCTCCTCCCTCTGTGACGTCTGGTTTGGAAAACCAGACTGGGGATTTTCCCACCACAATGTTGGGGCCATTGTCTCACATGAGAGGGTTCCAGTAACCTTAAGCAAATTCAGTTAATTTCTCAATAGAGCCCCAATAATGATTATTACGTATTATTTATATTGCACTTGAGGTTTAATTAATTATCTATGTTAATTTCACTAATTTTGGCCCTATTTATTGTACTAATTATTTATTTGATTTTCATGATGGAAGGGGCATGGCCAGTTGGCTATATAGAGATGCACTAGTGGGCAAACCGGCAGTTGATCTAGAGCAGTCATCAAAAAAAGTCGGTCCATGCCTCTGTCCGCTCCTTCCGTCGCTCTTTACTTATTTCTTTATTGCTCTGTCACTCTCCCTTCACCATACTGCTCTTCTGATGTTATGATTCAGTACCGCCAGTGATTGAATTGTAAGCAAGGGCAAAATGCCCACCCAAGCTGTTCAAGTGGCAAGGTCATGGAGCCTGCCAAACCAACACCAACCTGGGTTATGACCACTGGAACCAGGCTCACCTGGGCTATTGAATAAAACCGGGCACCTCAGGCGTGCCGCTCTCTGGCTGGCACCCTGTTATAGGCTTTTCCACCCCTGGGTATGTCGGGCTGTGCGGCACTGGCTTCACTGCCTAAAAATTACCACCCATCTCATGGGTGTCCTCTGGGTTCAATTCCGAGTCAGGCAAACGAAGAGCAGTGCGGTAATACAGGTCTCCCATTTCCAGGCCACATCACAGTCATGGGTGGCACCCACCCCAGGACCTTGGATAGCAGAGGATTCACCTTGGCACTCTCTCACCCTTTACACCGACTGGAGAACACACAAGGGAGCCACGCTCACAAAATATTGTCTGCGTCACTAGTGCGTTGGACCTTTTATTCTAAGTGTAGCTTTGAAGAGCTTTTCCAAACTGTGATTTTCATTGAACATAAAGTGGAGAAAATTAGACTGGTTTTTAACCTATTTTATCGAAACCTGGTGTGCGGCTATTTTGGGAGTTCTTGTGTGGTCCTGTACCCCGGTAGACCCAACAAGCCTATACTGGCCTGGACAACCTGCTGCCTCTGTGACCATCGTGACTTTGAGCGGAAGTGGGGTCGCCGGGTCAAGAAGTGCAGGCACCCACAATTGGTGTCAGAAATGATGGGAGACCCACAATTGGTGTCAGAAGTGACGGGAGACCCTCAGTCCTGTCAGATGCACAGGCGCAGGAGGGGTCAGCGTAGCCATGCGCGCCAACACCTACAAGGACTCCACAGAACAACAAACGGGAAGATGCTGGACGGGATGTGCACCATTGGCTTTCAGAAAGCACACCCAAAGCCACCCATATGAAAAACACGAAGCACAACCTCAACCTAGCAACAACTAGGAAGCAAAACATACTTATATAGCTACATAATAAATGTATCTCACCTTGTATCTCACCTTTGCAGCCCCCCCACAGCCCTAACAGCCCTGCCAACAGGGCACGCAGGCATGAGAGGCAGTACACCTCAGCGCGCCAGCAATCAAAACGAACAGCACTGTACAAGCACTGCAGCAGGATGCTGGTTAGAATGCGCTCAATAGGTCCAACAAAACAACAAAGACAGTCAACAACTGCACACAACTGTCAGCAACACAAACAAAGCCACAAGATCACATCAAATTGGGTCCAGCAAAACTCACACAACACTGCCCCCAATTTCCCCGCCGCGAAGTGAATCACACTGCACCAAATCTGCACAGAACAAGAGTGAAAAAAGTCTGCGTTTATAGTCCGTCTGACAGCAAGGAACCACCAGCTTGAAAGAATGCCCACGTGTGCCAACATCCGGAGCTCTCTCAAACAGAGCAGACAAACCTGAATCAACAGAACAATGAAAAATCTTACAACACTTCACAAGATCAGAACGCAACAACCTCCCCCTCACAGGAAACAACTGCATTGCTTTGAGCCGCTCACCTTAGTCCACTCCACCCAGTCCATCAATCATTCTGGTCCACCTCCTCTGCACAGACTCCAACAATCTCAGATCCCCCAACTATCCCACATTCCACACACAAGAGCAGTAGTCCAAGATGGGTCTTGTATGAGTAATAAACAAAGAGCCCATGAAAACGGAACTCCTATTGACAGTAGAGCAGAGCAGACTGGTCGCCAGAGTGGAAGCCTTTCATACAACACTCCTCACGTGGAGACGGAACCGCAGCCTTGAGTCAACAAGCACTCCCAAGTCCCTGAAGAAATCGCCGAACTCAAGTACCACACTTTTCAGATTATAAGTAGTTCTATCATCAATGTGCTCCAATTCAAGACGGCCCCTGTAGAAATGCATAAAGACACACTTGTCATGTTCAATGAGAGATTCCATGACAATGACACAGACTGCTCCAGATTCAGATCCCTCTGCAAGGAAGACACACCCAGGCAAACTGCTTGTACATCGCGGGCGAAGCTCACATAAAGTTTGAAGTTGTCAGCAAAGGCCTTTCACTCACTAGCCACAACTGCTGCAACATGATTGACATAAAGCAGGAACAAGAGTAGACCCAGCACAAAACCCTGGGGCACACCACTTGTCACCTCTCGGAAGTCACTGACAACTCCCCCCACAGAAACACACATTCGCCTCCCTATCAGAAAATTACAAATCCAATCCAACAGTCCATCCGGAATACCCACACATCTCAGTTTGTCCAACAAAACCGAGTGACTGACCACATCGAACGCTTTAAAAAAATCCAGAAAGACCACATCAACAACCATTCCTTCATCTACCCGATCAGCAACCTCGCCATAAGTAAGCAAAAGTTGGTCTTCAGTGCTCCTTCCCACCCTGAAACTAAATTGACCCTTTAACTAAATGCCAAAATCTTCCAGTAAAGACACCAACTGGGACACAATAACCAACTGCAGCACATTACAGCAAACAGAAGTATGACTCACAGGTCAGTAATCGAGAGCGTTACTTCTTGAACCAGACTTGATTATAGGAACAACTTAAGATTCCTTCCAGGCCTCCGGTAAAACTCCCGTGCCCAATGATTTTGCAAAAATCAGATACAAGGGCAATGACAGCTGCCAAGAACATGACTTCAAAACACCAGGGTGAATGCCATCAGGTCCAGGGGCAGAAGATGAGTCTAAGCCACCCAGAACCTGGAAAACTAACAGTCTAGTCACACAAATACCACTAAAATTCCCAGGAAAAAATGATGTGGGGAAGGGCCGGCAGGATCAGCAACCACAAAAACAGACGTAAAAGAGTACAAACAGCTGACTCATGTCTCTGTTTGTAGTAACAGAGAAGTTGTTTGATAATTTATGCTCATACAGACACTGGCTGTAGCATATAATTTTTTTAACTCAAAATAAAGCCCACTAAATCTCTGCACGGACGCCGACACCTCCTCATGCTGCCTACCAAGCTCCCCCCCTCAAAAGCTTATACTACGCCCAAGCCCTAGATCTACTGGTCATCAGCTCCCTAGGAGGGCCTCGCAACCAGCTTGGTCGTGAAGCTGAGTCTCGAGAGGGAACAAACTTGTCCACAAGTGAATGGACAGTAGACAGTAACAAACTATAATTCTCCTTCACAGTGTCATACAAAAACTCATAATGCCAGTCAACACCCTCTAAAACCTCTCTCATGCTCCTGTAATCACCACAAGACCACATAACTGATTTCAAACCAGGATCCCCTGCAACATCATTCATCTGAAAGATATACTCCACCAACACAGGGGCATGGTGGCACCTCGGAAGAGGAGGCAAAACCGCCACAGAAGACACCCGATCCTCCTCCGTAGTCAACACTAATCATGAATGCTACGCCTATCAACCAAACTACCTTCCCTCACCCACTGAGTGAGTCCAAGAAGAACAAAACAATCAAAAAACTGGGAATCAACGGGAGGGATGTAATTATTAAAAACGTCTGCAGACCAATCTAATGAAGGCAAGTTAAAATCCTCAAGAACTTCCTCTCTGCCAACACAAAACTCCATCAAGAACTCTATCAGTTTAGCATCCTCCTCAGCTGAGTAGGAGGGTGGGCGGTACGCCACCACGACCAAAACATCATAATCAAGGAGGAAAATGGCAGCAACATAGGGTAAAGTCACCTCAATTGGCACAAACTTCAAATTGTTTGCAACATACAAACGGAGGCCATGCTTCACCTCCCCCACCACATCCCCCTCACCAGCTGAAACCCTGGCAAATCAACAGAGGATGAGGTCACCTAAGAAGTCAACCATGACTCGCATATGCCCACCAATTGCATATCCCACCGCTGCACCATATGACCAACAAAAGGGACTTTATTCATCAGATAATTCAAATTGACACAGCACAACCTTAGACTGGAGAGTGTATGTATACATATACAATAAAAAACAGAAACAAAGAACAGGACAAATCACACAACAAACTAACCAATATGACCAGGAACACAACAAGCCCCTAACTTTCAAACAACCTATCTCCCAAAAACTCAGTCAATCCCGCCTTGAAAGCAGAAATGGTAGACTTTTTAACGACAGCAGCAGGCAGCTCATTTCATAATGTAATGCAGCGAACATTAAATAACCTTCCCGCCACATCCACTGAGCAGGGAGGCACCAAGAGTTTTTGCAGATGTCCCTGTGTCCTACCATCCAGCGACCTTGAAACAGGATGTACAAATCAAAACCCTCCGTGCCACAGCACAGAATTCTCCAATACTTTGAGGTCACTTCTCAGCAGCCTGCCCTTGATAGAAAACAAATTCAGAGCCATCAGCCTGTCATGGTAGGACACCTCAGACAGACCATGCACCTGTTTGGTCCACCTCCTCTGAACAAACTCAAGCAATTTCACATCTTGGACAAAACCAAGATTCCACACACAGGAGCAGTAATCAAGAATGGGCCTGTCATGTGCCACAAAGAGTGTGACTAAATAATTTCGGCTTATATTCACTGTCGACCTAAGCAAATCACTACTAAGACCAGCAGCTCGTCTCACAACTTCTCTGACATAGCCATGAAACTTGAGACCAACATCCAAATGAACACCCAAATCGCGATGAACTTGAACAAACTCCATACGAGCCCCCCCCCCCCCAAGAGTGTAACAGCCTCTGTACCAGTACCAATCCAACCAGTAAAACGTCTTCTGAAACGTAAAACAACACACTTGCTAGGGTTCAATGACAAATTCCATTGGTTTCCCTGCAAAGCAGACCCACCATCAACAATATCACAACGTTGGAAAGACAAATAAATTTTAAAATCATCAGCAAATCCGCCTAACTTAGACGAGGCCATCCGTTGAAAAATTAACATATATATAAGTAAGAGGATTGGACCAAAGACTGAGCCCTGTGGAACCTCACTCAGAACATCCTTTGGCTCACTATTCACTCCTTCAATGCCAACACACCTATTTCGAGAATGAAGAAAACTACCAATCCACCTCAACACAACCTCAGAAATTTAAGAACCTGCTACTTCAGAAGCGAAATAGGATGGGGAATAACATCAAATGCCTTTGAAAAGTCAAGCATGGCCATATCTACAACCAAACCTGCATCAACAGACTCAACTACATCTGAATTGACCAGCAACATCTGATCCTCTGCTGATATAGCCTTCCTAAATCCAAACTGTCTGGAAGAAAGGAGGTGGTTAGACTCTAAATAGTCCACCAGTTCAGCAGCAATAATCCTCTCCATCGATTTGTAGCCAACAGAGGTAAGGCTAACTGGACGATAATTGAGGGGATCATATCTAGATTCACTTTTAAAAATTGGGATCACCAATGAACTCTTCCATGCATCAGGGAGCATTCCACTCGGCAGAGAAAGGGTAAAAATTATAAAGAGAGGCTGTGTCAATTGCACAACACACTTCTTCAGCAACTTAGGGTGGAGTCCATCCATGCCCATTGCTGAACTAACATTGAGCCCCGCCAGAACGTCATGGACGATCTGGCTCGCTTGTAAGAAATAAGTCCAGAGTGTTGCCAGACAAAAGAAAAGTCTGCACCCTCACCCACTGATGCAAGCCACAAGATGCAAAGCAATCCAAAAACAGTTGATCCGTCAAGTCAGCATTCTCTCCCTGCACGAACTCACCCGACCACTTCACCGAGGGCAGGTTGAAATCTTCCAACACGACCACCTCACAACCAACACAGAAGTCACGTTCGAACTTATCAGATCAGATTTTCCGGATTACCATATGATGGAGGTCTATAAACAGCCAAAATCCACTTATCAAAGTGAACCAGAAAAATTGCTGCTACATTTGGCAAGTCCAGATTAGCCTCCTCACACTTAATTGATGCAAATCTCCTCTTACAACAAAAAAACCATGAACCTCAACAAAATAAGAGCAAACTGAGCTTGAAAGCCAAGTCTCACCAACCACAAACACCTCCAGCCTATTTTCTGAAATAGAATCCGCAATAAAATCTATTTTGTTTGTAAGACTATTGACATTTGCCTGGTCAATTTTCAGCAAAGAAAACTGGGAGACGGATGACTGCAGAGACCCTCAACAATGGATTGGCCCAACACCCGCAGCACGTCCTCCGCGGCCACCCGCAGCACCGCCGCTGCCACCCGCAGCACCTCCGCGGCAAACAGCAGCCCCCTCAATGGGAACGCCTCCGCGGCCACCAGAGCCGGTCCCGCGGCCACCAGAGCCGGTCCCGCAGCCACCAGAGCCGGTCCCGCAGCCACCAGAGCCGGTCCCGGAGCCACCAGAGCCGCCCCCGCGGCCACCAGAGCCGGCCCCGCGGCCACCAGAGCCGCCCCCGCGGCCTCCAGAGCCGCCCCCGCGGCCTCCAGAGCCGCCCCCGCAGCCTCCAGAGCCGCCCCCGCGGCCTCCAGAGCCGCCCCCGCGACCACCAGAGCTGCCCCCGCGAC
>SDVV010020375.1:0-13333 GCA_016164225.1 Gammarus roeselii
TATATATATATATATATATATATACATGTGTATATATATATACATATATATATGGATATCTGGATACATGACGTCTAATTTAGTCACCCTGGGAATGAAGAGAAAATATCTAAGACGATATAACTTAGAAACGATCTTATCAGCTGAAGCTAAAACATTAATTTCACTCGTTAAAATAATCATCAAAGAAATGCAATTGCTTTCAAATTCTGAAACTTTGAGTTTCGCATAAATGAAATTACAAACACCTGTTGTTTAAATTTGATAAATATTGTATTTATTTTTTAAAAATGAACCATTACAAGATAAATCTCCTAACTCGTATATATAGTAGGTTTCATTCAATATTACCGGTGAATGTGCACTGAATTAAGTTCCCGGTGCTGCAGGAGGTGTGCATCGCACCTGCAGCACCGGGAGTTACTTTGAGACAATTGGGCTCTCACCGCAGTGCTTTTACTACACCAATGCACGCTATCACCATCCATGCTGAAGAAAAAATGTTTCTTATCTATTTAAAGTACGATCTTGGTGTTAGTTTGTGACGAATGCTCGTCAGTTGTTCTAATTTTCGATTTTTTCTGTCGATAAAACCCTAACACGATACCCATTGTGAGACTTGGAGCCGTTCTAGCGGGTCGTTCATTACTTCGGTAAGCCTAGTCTCTTCAAGGGTGGTCTCTTTTTGAATTAATTTTAAAAGAGTGCGCCAATTTCACCTCCAAACGCTCAATTTACGGTCTGGCACTCTATTTTTTTTCTACAAGCGCAGATTTGTAATAAAAAAAGTGTCTGTTAACCAGCAATTCGTTATCAAGAGGCTATAGTAATAAGTTTTTCGTTGCGCTATCGAGCGTTTCGAAGTCTATGCACATGCACGTACGTGTCTCACTGTCTTGAACACTTGCTTGACACATATATTGTCACCTCACTTGAACTAATTGATTATTTCTAAGGCAAGTATCGATTGCATTTTACCTCCCAAGAAGTACCAACATGAATTGTAAATCTTGAACTATTGAAACAGATCTTTCCCAGCGTTTCGTCTTTGGTATCAGCCCCTTGATTAGTTCAAGCAGATATTTGGGTTCTTGGTCGTTGACAGATTCTTGTTCAAGCATATCAGACCCATCCTATTTCTCTGTTAGGAGAGTTGCCAGCTCACTTTATCGGCGAAGCAGATGGCTCTGTGGACTTGCAACCGCCAGTCCAGCAGATGTTGAGATTAGTTTACATCTTGTAACCTACTAAAAGTAATCCGTTCTTGTTGTCCTCGAGGTCTTGTGCTCGTTTTATGTTGGATATCTTATCTAATCCTTTGACTAGTCTACCCTACTGACTCATCCAATTTTCTGACTCTTCAATCTTTTTGACTCTTCTACCCCATTAATAAATGTCTTATTAATTCGTCTATCCAGTTCTGGCGTCCTCTTGACTTCTCTCCCCTTAGACTCGTCTACGTCATGAAGTCATCCAACCCTTAAACTTTTCCACCTCCCTTCACTCGTCACAACAGAGCATTTCTACACCATATGGCGATGCTATCTGCAATCCTCCTCTTCATCCTCGTCCCTTAGTGCTCTGGCCGCGAGCTGCTCAATCTCCAACAGCAGCTCCTCCGTCTCGCTCGCCGCCCACACGTCCTCGGGGTCCTCCTCGGGGATGCAACTTTGCAGGTCCATTGTTGACTCCTTCGTAAACAGGCATGGACAAAAATATATTTTAGGAAAAATGCAATACAGTTTCAAAGGCACAAATTACTACTGGAAATGATCTTTTTGTTTAAGAAGCTTATATTTTATTCGTGGCAGTATGTCAGTTGCCTACCCAGAAGGAAGCGCAGTGGGAGGCTGCTTCCCCTTCTCCATTCTCTTAATAGTTTCAAATTGTCAAGAAATCATGGCTTCACACTCCCACTACGAGAGAATTCCTGAGTACAGGTGTGTTGCAACTGATGCAATGACTACTAGAAAAATAAAATAGATGTTGCAGATAGAGCTACAAGAAGGCCTATGTTTCCGTCTGTTCGTGCCTACTCCCTTCAGTACACACCTTGAAGTCCCACTCAAGGCTGTTCGGAGTGGAGCAACTGGAGCGGAGGTGTGATCCTCCCCCGGCGGCGGAGGAGTCTAGGGTATTTGCCACGGAGTGCTCTGCGTCCAATAGATCCCTGCTGCGTCGGAAGCCACCCAGCTCTGTGGGAGGGGGAAAAGCTGTAAGTTACCTTGCCGGAACACATTAGTTCCTATGCTGGAACAAATAGTCCAGTTTCCATTTTCCGGAGCACTTCTTGGCATAACAGTCTTAAAGAAATGCAAATGGAAATGTAGTTTCTGGTACCGATTTTTCTGCATGGAACAAGGCCGGCCGAAGGTAATGTTTGTTGCAAAATTGAAGCCGTAGGATTGACACATTTGGGGACTTCAGAAAATAAATGATGAAGGCCAATGACAACTCTACTGGGTTTGTTAGGTGTCCAAAGATAACTGATTTTGCTTGTCTTGGCGGGTTATTGAACAGATCAGTAAGTACCTTCTTCAAATTACTTAACACAAGTCATGACTATCGTTTGCTGTAATAGTGAGCACGCCACAGATTACCGTAGCATTTGGGTTTAATTCATGTGAGGCTACCGTAGACTGGCTCACCTGGCTCCCTCTTCCACTCTTCATTCAATGGTTGCAAGAATTTGTCCACCCTTCCAACCTGGCTCACCCTTCAGGCCTGACTCACTCCTCAGGCCTAGCTCACCCTTGAGGCCTGGCTCACCCCTTAGACCTAGCTCATCCCTCAGGCCTGGCTCACCCTTCAGACCTGGCTCACCCCTAAGGCCTAGCTCACCCTTCAGGCCTGGTTAAGCTTCAGATCTGGCTCACCTGGCTCCCTGTCCCACTCTAGGTCTATAGAGGCTGTAGGGGGAGACTCAGCGTTGAGGGAGGCCATTGACATGTCGACAGGCTCCCTGATGGCCGTACTCTGATAGCTGCAGGTGGGAGAAGGGAACGACAACGTGATTATCTAGTTATAAACTGAAGACTGAAGAAGATACGAAGCTGTAGCATATCGTTGATTGGTCTAAGTTCAACGAATGGTGTAGTCAACGATTCTTCTAAACGAAATAGCTCATGATGGGAGGTAAGTAACAAGTTCGTATACTGTCAGTGTCAGGTTTGCATTTTACAGGTTATTTATCAATGTATGTGAACCGCACGTTGAACTCATTTACGCTCGATTCGTGACACACTTTGTGTACCCAACTGATATTGTTATCTATCCCTCATCTGGGGTTGTACTCTGTTTCTCATCTGGGGCTGTACTCTGTCCCCCACTCAATTCTGCAATTCGTCTCCTCACCTGGTGGCATACTCTGCCCCATCCTCGTACTGTACTTTGTCCAGCCCGGATGCTGTGTTCTGTCTCCGCACTTGGTGCTGAACTCTGCCTCCCTAATTGTTGGTGTTGTATGTCCCCAACAAGGCGCTGCAATCTCCCTCACCTAGTGCTATACTCAGCCTCCCCTTCCCTGGTGCTGCACTATGTCTGCCACCTGGTGCTGTACACTGTCCCCCACCTGGTGCTGTACTCTGTCTCCGCCAGTGGGTTGACCATTAGATGCATGAACTGGTTTTCATGGCTCAGACTCGGGTAGTCGATAGTGCTGCCGCTCATCATCTGCGGCGAAAATAGGCAACTCTTAGTAAACATGGTCAACGTTATGGATATTTGACCACAAGACATGCTAATGTTCGTTTCAACTAAGCCAAACCATTAAGGTTTACAATAATATTAGCAGTAAATGTTTTCAGTTACGCACATCGCGCTCACGAGTCATTGCAGATAGACGAACTACAGACAGCTTGATATAGAAGAATAGTGAATGTTAGAACACATTTATCTGGGTTTGATTGATGAATGATTTTACTTTTAAAAACAAAATGACCACCCAAATGTAAGTCCTTGACCACAGAAACCAGTTCCTTTTAGAGTGATGTTGTTGCGAGGGGAGGATCACGTCCCATGGACATGAATGATCAGAGACCAAATTTAGTATCGAAATAAAAATTGTTATCTATCATGCTAAATTTATGGTAAATACCCGGAAGAAAGAACAAATCTTTCGCCAAGAGATTTTCACAATTTTTCGTTTGAAATTATAGTAACCGTTCCTTCAACAGCAGCATAAATGTGGCCCCAGTAGTGAACTCTTGCGTTTGGCCGGATTTTAAAACTTGTTCCATCTTGTAGATGAGCTTTCGGTGATGAAATATTCTCCTATACCAATTGCATGCATCTCGCTTCCTCCTTTAAACAGATTAATAGCTGATAACATAAAATGTTTCTCTCCCATAATGTTTTCTATAGAAAATAGCATCACAAAACAGTACACTCTATTTAGCCTACAACAAAAAAGCCACTTTACCTTCGCGTTATTGGCGTGCACTGTGCGATATGGTTTAGTGAGAGTGTTCATTGGGGTGGGGTAGGTCATGCTGGAGGAGGCAGGGCATGCTTTGCGGGTAGGGGAGTGCACCGGAACTATGGATGACCCTGGGAGAAGAACAACTCCTCCAACACAAGTTTTGAATGGCAGCTGCTGGCACGGGGAAGTTTTGATTACCAAACTTTCAAGAGGAAAACCCTCCTTCCCATCGGTTATTGCTGAGAACTTCGCTAAAATTTCTGGGATGCTAAATAAATTGTTTTTTCTCGAGTCGTTTGAATTGCTGCTATTTTGTGCTGAAGATTTGTCGGTGGTTGGCGATTCGGGATCCGAAGAAACTTTAGTTGTTCGAATTACAATGTTTTGAACTTTATCTAGCGTTTCGTGGTAAATACTATTCTCGTCCTCACTTTCGGAGCGTACAATTTCTTCGTCAGAGTCGTAATCACTAGGAGACTCTTCCTTAATGGTTTCCAAAGATCCAGCGTCTTCCAATGCTTCATCATCTTTGTCGGTAGATGGAAAGTGAACCTCGGGAACGTGTGAAGTTTTTCTGAGTGTACTTACATTTCCATCAGCCGCGTCAATATTCGAATTGGAGCGTAAAACCAACGAATCAGTTGTGTGGTCAACTCCAGCACAAGTCGATACCGAAACAGTGCAAACGCCCTTCGTCCGTGGATTTGAAATACCTTTCTTATCCTCTACATTACAGTTGAGTTTTTGCACAGGGTTGAAACTCTCTATCCGGAGGCGTGAACTGGCTTGACTTTTCTCCCGCGATGAGTTCAATCTATGAAGTGGGCTGAGACTTGTTGTCCGTGGGCTCAAATCGACAACATATTTCCCCACAAGCGGGTTCCCCACTACAACACCTCGCATCGAGGCAGAGTGGTTCGGAATTCGTGGAGTATCAGAATGCGGGGTCTCCCACTGTATTGGCAGGTGAGTTTCCGAAATTAGGGTTTCAAACGTTTCAAACGACCGAGGTCGACCTTCGAAGGATCTGGACACCGTTTGGATAACATCGGGTTGTCCTGGTGAGGTTCTGTGGTCTGAATGAGCATCTTTCGAGGAGAAGTCTCGAGTATGAGCGAGTTGGCAAACTTTGAAGCAGAGCTCTTCGAAGTCACTGCCTCCAGTGTCGTCCTCTTCACTGCTGACTGACCGCACCGTCAACTCGTTCACCTCGAAATTCTCTTCGCTGGAGTCGTTCCAAATCTTAAGTAGGTCTTCGTCGGAGCTGTATAGTATTCTGTCGACGTCGAGGGAGGTCACGGCAGGAGTCCTTTTGATGATGAAAGTTATGTTGACAGTAGAAACATCAGTAAATAATATAGATGCAGGGGTCTTTTAAACGTGAAACTTGAAATGGAGAATAGAAATGCAGGTAGGTTTAAATAAATCTATGTTGTCTTCAGGAATATATTGTTAAAAAAATATGGTTTGATAGAAATAAAATTACGAATTGCAACATTTATTTTAACTGAACTGAATATTAGTAAGACAAATGCCTTGTGCTTCTTGGTGTGTAGTTACTTTTTAATACTGAAAGTTAGTGAAACATTTCACGATGTTTTTTATTGCACGAATCCAAAGGATTTCAGCATCGAGGATTCAACAATATTAACTCAATATGGGTAGCTACTTCAACTTGGCAATGATCAAGGAAGCGACGGGTAGAATGTAACTGCATGCATCAACATCAATTGGAGTCTTTACAGTGCAATGGTTAATTAGAGTTTATACATCAAAAACAGTATATACAGAGCAATCCAAAACATAGCACATGGACTGTATCAAATCGCATAATTTTACAGTTCTGTTTATCTGTCGCGTTGTCACAAATGTAGTCTAAAATTGGCCAACAGCACAAAGGATATGTAATGTAATGCATTTAAATTTAGTGAATATGCTTTTCCTTTGCTCCTACTAGCTAGTTTAGACTATACTTATGACGTCACGGAATGTACTTTCAGGCACGTAGATGAAGGGATTCTGACTGGATCCCCTCTAGTATAGGACTCACCCTTCGCCTCGTCCTGCTGAAAAATCTCTTTATCCTGATAAGCATGTTGGAAAAAAATCAAGTGAGTAGTTTTTCCCGCAACCATTCACTGTGGTTTGAAACTTCTTATGAAAACGTATGCATGAATTAAATTATGGTTGAATTGACCACTAGAGTTATTGCCTTCTTGTAAACAGAGAAAAACTCTTGATGTGTATATACGTGAAGTAAGACATCTTCATCAAACTTAGTCAGTTGCCACTTTCTAGCATCCTGTTGCAACAATAGTGCTCGATGAAATATTTCCAAATTTGCAGAGTAAAGACGACAGTTCATCTTACCTTTCCTGAGCAGCCCGCCAACCGCTCTGAAACACACCCAAACAGGAGAGGATGTATTAAAATAATAGTGCTGGGGTATAAAGAATACTCTATCAGACGAAGCTATGTACTCAGGATAGCTGGACGTGTTTACTAATCGTTACCATCAGGAATTATTGGTAAAAACGCAAATTATACGGATTGATTGAGGTGAGTTTGTCCCAGATGAATTTATTTTGTCCCTCAGTCGTCTTGCAAGATTCCCTAAGATGTTCTAAGGAGCCTTGGTACTCAGGTCTTCCCTTCCCTAACTGCAGCTCGGAAATCTCAGGGCTGATCCGGATAGTTTTGGGTTGGTTGGTTTATTTTTATTAAATTGCAAAAACTTTTCGTCCAGTCACTACTAGATTCTAAAACCACACATTGGTGATGTACTTGGACTTGCAAAGCCAGTAGACATCAAACCTAGGATTGTATTCCTATGAGAGACCTAGTAGAGTGCCATATTGACGGGTCTTCTTCAACGACTACCTTGAATTAAAAAAAAACGCATCGGAAGCTTCAGCGGACATCAACTTCATGAACTAATCCAATCTTTAAATGGCAAATTACGGCATATTTTCGATGCGGGCGCTATAAATGATGTCTAGTACTAGCGAGAACCATCAAACTGGGCCAGACTTTATTTATCATTGTGTAGAGAACGGGGCATTATAGGCTAGTAAATCATGTAGGCAAGCTACAGCTATCAATTGATTATTGGACATCAAGTTTTGCTGGTAATTGCAATGGTCAAAGTGTGATATCTAATTGAGAATAAACCCCAAACAGCAGTCCATCTATGTCTGGGTCTGAAATGAGTATAATCAGTAAGGTTGTATGGTAAACTCCAGACTGACTAACTAGTCAAGATCAAAAGTTGTCAGTGCACTTTCCAAACTATGTAGTTTTTCGTGAGTAAATCACTCATGACACCTTGCTAGCGGAAAAAGTGCACAGCTGCTATTATTCAAACTCTAGTAAAATTCAGTTTGCAGAGCAAATTCAGCAGTTCTACCATGCTATTAATAGCCTAATTCAAGTATGTCAAGGATATAAATTCCGTAGTTTAAACATAACGAGATATACCCATGTTTTCATTATGCCAAGATCTAAATCAGGCATTAAAAATGACGAGATATACCCGTGTTTCCACTATGTCAAGATCGAAATCATTTAATTAAAATGTATAGATATTTATTCCTTGTAATCCCAATACGACATGATATAAATCTCTGATTTCAAATATCTCAAGATATAAATCTCGCAGCTAATTGAAATAGCAGGATATATATCGTGAATTCAAACCGCGCTAAAGTTAAATTAGCTGTTTGGAAATTATTCATTGTTTTACGAAATGCTTTTACCATTAAAGAATATTAACTCACTATTGGTAATGTTTTATAAAACTGTGAACATCGCACCCGAATGGTATTTCAAATCTTACCTGCACAGTCCTTATTTCAAGCTGCGGGGAAAACAGAAGAATCACATCATGGAATTTATAGTGGGCAGTTAAACACCCGACACGTCATGAGTGCTCGGCTAAACATTATAGCTATCTAGATACCACTGCTGATAACCTATTCTAATAATCCCATTCAAACTTGAAACAAAGGATTCGCTGAATGTACCTATATATACAGTTTCACTCCGCAGTGAAACTGTATATCATAATTTAATTATATATACATTGATATCGTCATAATATAATGAATTATACATTTATTTTGTGGTTTGAGCAAACATTATAATATGATTTTTTTTCTTTAAACATGAAATATGTTAATGCTTCAAAGTTTATGATAAATCATGATTAGCCAAGTTATTTCAGTCAACATTTTCAGTGGGTAACAATAGGAGGGTGCTACCGACTGCTGGTCCATCCTCTCACCTGAATGCGTTCAGTCGACTGCTCGTTTTGTCGTGCGGCCACCAGCTGGTACCTGGGCGGAAGGGAAGTTGGTGAGCAGCGTGGCACACGACACCATCTTTCTGATAGCTATTACTTCTATACCCCCACGGGGGTTTAGTGCCTGCTCTGTCCTATGTTCAATGCTGATGTATCTCGACTACGAAGCTATTCAATACAACCGGCAGTAGGTGGTCTCCGTCAGTCTGACGTGGGTGCTGGGCAACTAATTTTGCTTGTAAATTATTGTTATTATTCATATTGAATCTTTTATTTCCATCGTCTTGCAATGGGTTTTCAATACTTAGGTCTAACACGTCAAACTTATTTTTTTAAATGCCGTATTTGAATTAGCGAAGCGAGAAATAAAAATGAATTTGTGACAGCACATCTCCTGTCGGCGGCCGATTTGTAGCTACTTCGTGTTGCAAGAGAGATTGAAGGAACCCGATTTTTTATTATTTACTTTCCTTTTAATAAGATCCTCGTTCACTGAAATGGCCGGTAGTTGTAATCGTGTATTTGTGGACCAAACAATAACCTTAATTACAGTTTTCCAAGCAAGCAACGTCTGATAATGAATTTTATGTCTGATTCCATCCGACTCGCCTGTGAGATCAACATTCGCCTGTCAAATGATTTCATCCGACTCGCCTGTGAGATCAACATTCGCCTGTCAAATGATTTCATCCGACTCGCCTGTGAGATCAACATTCGCCTGTCAAATGATTTCATCCGACTCGCCTGTTAGATGAACATTCGCCTGTCAAATGATTTCATCCGACTCGCATGTGAGATCAACATTCGCCTGTCAAATGATTTCAACCGACTCGCCTGTGAGATCAACATTCGCCTGTCAAATGATTTCATCCGACTCGCCTGTGAGATCAACATTCGCCTGTTAAATCAACGCATTGGGACCAAAAAGGAATATCACATGCCAACTCCGGATTGCAATCATTCTTCAAAGAAGGCAGAAATACAGACCTAACTCAAATCCCCATCCATTCGATGAAAAGCTTCACAACCACAATATGTGGGTAGAAACTTAGCTTAACAGAGGTTGCCACTTTGCTCGCAGACTAGGATGAGAAATAAACGGCCTAATAATAGGCAAGGTAGAAGTTATTGTACCTAGGTCACGGATCGAGAAGAAAGTGACAGGGTGTGGATTGAAAAGCTTTAGTGCACGTATAGAGTTAGGTAACCGACGCTTTTACTATCCGGTGATTACGGTTTGCCATGTAGACCTTACAACGGATTGGTACCATGTCCAAAATACGGAGCTACGAATAATGAAAAGATTGGAAGACTCCGTTAGCAACGTTGGTTAATGCAAGTGTTATTTCTACATGGATACTAGACATAGACCCAAGGTTGCGTTCCAGAGAGGACGGGTGGCCGGCTAAATGATCTTGAAATTTTTCACACATACCTTATTTTAGCTCGTTAGCGCAAAAAAAAAGTCAAAACTGCGCTCAGAGATCAGTGTTGGCAACATGGCTCGGCAGCGTACACTGGTTACCTCTGCTACAATATAGGTGCCGGCCTCTTCCCACCCGCCGGCCATCCAGTTCCTCAGCGAGGCCATCAACAGAGGGAAGCTAGGCTGACCTAAAACTCGTCTATTTCCAATAACTATCCACTCCCGCCTATCCATTGCACGCTCTCCTGCATCACCCACACTGATGCCTTTGCCCACAAATGCCATCTTCACTCCGTCTATCCACGCCATACATCGGTCGTCTTCTAAGTCCACGTCCACTCGACACCGCTTTCATCACACTCATCACCAATCGCCCTTTAGTTATCCTCTTTATGTGCTCAAACAATCTAGGGACTCGTGAATCAACTCTGTTCGATAACTCTCTCACTACCCCGTTCCGATTTGAAACTCACTTCCGCAAAGCTCTTGCCATGCCGTTCAAACATTTCCTCTCTAATACATTCAACCTTCTTCTATGAGGCCCTGGTCAACAACGTCCGTCTCTTTACAGCAACTACCCCTCAAATGCAGCTCTTTCTTTGCTTCCGAATCATTGATCATGCACCTTGTCATACCCTTCTGTGCCCTTACACTCTTCCTCCCTCAGCCACGATATTTTTATCGAAGTAAAAGTATACATCCAATTACGAAATATTGTCAATAGCTCCATTTTCTACGGTTTTGCCTACCCTCTCTTCTCAAACATTTCCCATTTACACCACCTCTGTAATTAATCGACCCACCAAAGTCGACCCATTTATGAAATTTTAATTTCTGGAACTGGAAGGACCTTCTTTGGAGATTTCCCCCCAAGTAATCAATTGAACGAATGAAAACTTACTGCCACCTTGAGATATTTGCCCTCACGTTGAAAGTGTTTAACAGCACCTAACTGAGTTTGGCCTTCACCTGGCGTGCGGGTAGGTGTTAGGAGGGCAGCAGCTGAGGAGCGCGTTACCCATCCTGAAAAACAGGGGCCATGGTTAGGAAAGGAGATTAGAAGGATCATTTCGAAAACATGTCGCGTGGATGATTGTTTTGGTGCTGTCTGACCATCAGAATTAAGACAGATAAAATTAGTTAAACATGGCTAGGGGCGTTGGTTAGGTTATCCCTCGAATATAACGGTGAATTGGTCTGGTGGGAGAATGGGGGCATCCTCTCGGTAATCCAAGGTATTTGTTGTACAGGGAAGGGAATTTGGACCAATGACCCCTAGAATATAACCGAAAGGATTGATCTGCTGTGATGATTGTGACGCCCTCTTGAATATTAAGATCGTCAATTAGCAGCCGTGGCCAAGTGTTTAGCGTATCCAACTGCAGTGCCAGCATCTGATGCTGCATGTCGCGAGTTCGAACCCCGGCACGGACACGGCGGTCTTGCTGAGGGAAGATTGGGCACCTCCCTCCTCTGTGCCAGCCTAACTTAGCCACTTTCATAGTTAGGGGGGAACGGCTTGATGTTTATACATACATACAATATTATCCTATAAGACGTGACACAATTGGTTGATCAATACAGTTCAATATAGGATAGGAGCCAACGGTGAAAGACCCCAAGTGGTACTAACACCGGGTCAGCTGACGTAAAAGTCATGTTATGCAAACACTCAGTGTTGAGGCCAGCCACTGATCATTTGACCGAGACTATTCGCGTCGTTGCAGTGTGTTGTTAGACCGTGTGGAGGCAAACTCTCAGTTGAGGCAAGCCACTGATTATTTGACCGAAATTATTCGTGTCGTCGCAGGGCACGGTTAGACTCTGTGTTGAGGCAAGCCCTGTGTTGAGGCAAGCCCTGAGTTGAGGCAAGCTCTGTGTTGAGGCAAGCTCTGAGTTGATGCAAGCCACTGATCATTCGACCGAGACTATTCCTGTCGTTGCAGGGCGTTGTTAGACTCTGTGTTGAGATAAGCCACTAATAATTTGACCGAGACTATTCGTGTCGCTGCAAGGCGTTGTTAGACTCGTTATTGAGGCAAGCCACTGATCATTTGACCGAGACTATTCGTGTCGTCGCAGGGCGCTGTTAGACTCTGTGTTGAGGCAAGCTCTGTGTTGAGGCAAGCTCTGTGTTGAGGTAAGCTCTGTGTTGAGGCAAGCTCTTGTGTTGAGGCAAACTCTGTGTTGAGGCAAGTTCTGTGTTGAGGCAAGCTCTGTATTGAGGCAAGCTCTGTGTTGAGGCAAGCTCTGTGATGAGGCAAACTCTGTGTTGATGCAAGCTCTGTGTTGAGGCAAGCTCTGTGTTGAGGCAAGCTCTGTATTGAGGCAAGCCACTGATCATTTGACCGAGACTATTCGTGTCGTCGCAGGGGGCTGTTAGACTCTGTGTTAAGGCAAGCTCCGTGTTGAGGCAAGCTCTGTGTTGAGGCAAGCTCTGTGTTGAGGCAAGCCCTGTGTTGAGGCAAGCTCTGTGTTGAGGCAAGCTCTGTGTTGAGGCAAACTCTGTGTTGAGGCAAGCTCTGTGTTGAGGCAAGCTCTGTATTGAGGCAGGGCGCTGTTAGACTCTGTGTTGAGGCAAGCCCTGTGTTGAGGCAAGCTCTGTGTTGAGGCAAGCTCTGTGTTGAGGCAAGCTCTGTGTTGAGGCAAGCTCTGTGTTGATGCAAGCCACTGATCATTTGACCGACTTATTCGTGTGGTAACAGTGACCTGTTAGTCGGTTATAAAATCGTCTGACAATTTCAATTCGGGAGTTTTTTAGACGTCGTTAAAGAAAGGAAACTGAAGTATTACGAAGCAAATACATAGATGCCATAAAGCAGCTGGTCGACATTTAAAAGGCAAAAGTAGAATCCTCTACTTTAATGGAACACCGTGTTAGATTTAACCCATATTAAATAGACATGCTGAATCTCCCTTCCATGTTATTTTTTAGAAGCGCTTTGGGACAGTATGAAGTCAGCAAATAGCCGTAATCGAACCATATGATCTACGGCACCGTAGAGTAACACTGCCTCTGTGCTACTGGGTGTTGTGAAGACTTGTGAGTTGCTGCTCTGGTTAGCATCAGTAATGGCACGGATCATCAGTACTGAGATGGTATTATCAAGGTTACATGCATCAATAAAACAAAAAATATATAAGCAATACAAATACTGAACAATATAAATTGAACTTCATTCAAATT
>SDVV010020376.1:0-13333 GCA_016164225.1 Gammarus roeselii
ATATATGTTACAAAATATTTAATGAAGATCAGCTTTACGTCATGTTAGGCTAAAAGATCTAGTCATTCTAGCCTAACTTAATCTAATTTAACCAAGAATTATGTCATCGTTCGAGATTTTCTTCTTACGTATGATACTTATTCATCGATTTATGAGCTTTTCATATCCATCCTCCCCACTTGACTCTATATTTGATCTCGCATTTGCAGTTTTGATTCACCCTTCCAATTCTGATTTAGCAAATTTTGAACCATTTTCATATGTAAATTACATTGTATGTTCTGATTGTTATACCTATTTTTATATTATTCTTGATTTTGACATGTTATTCACACCCAGCAAAATCTAACCAAACCTAACCTTATGTATGGTATTCAGTCATTGATATAAACAAATTAATTCCACACGACTTCAATATCTCCTTTCACTACATCCTTTGACGACTTGCACGTCTGATTTGCCTTTTCTTGCCTATAATTTTCATATTATTGACGATGACTACGTTTCAGCTGTCGCCACACATTACTGGTGCATTTATGTTTATTCAATTTTATTTATTTGTGGCAAAGATTACAGCTCCCTTATCACCTCATTACTTTCAAACAATCGGTGACTTAAGCTATACCCCATCCTTCCACGATAGAATCACAACTTGACTGTGCAAGATCTGATCGGACTCTGATTAATATCCTATCAATCTATAACACATTTAGATCATCTACTCCGAGATAGGTTTATGACTTCGTTTCACGCTTTGAAACATATTCTTCTACCGATTTCGACAATTCGATGTTACCTCCGACTGACACGATGTTTGCAATTCATTGCTTTACCTTTGAGTTTAGGATAATATAAACATTTCATTGAGGATTTACATAGTTTTATTAGTATTGATAGATGCATCAATTTTTTACCTCTTTTTTTTATTTGAAACAGCATGGTTCGTACATCCAACTATACCCATCATCACTATACTTCAGTTTCATCTCAAAATCCTTCATATATTCCATCATATCTTTGATACGAATACCGAAGGCTATTCCATTCCCAGTGAGTCCATAAATGTAGTGCTTCTAATTCGTGATCTTTATTTAATCGAATCTTCTCAAATTCAAAGTACTGCCGATATTCATCCGAAATAAATTGTTGCCTAATATCCATATTTTCTTTTGTTCTTAGGTTAAATTTTATTTTCCAATACCTCAGTTTTGTTACACTTGGGAAGGTTTTCTGCTTGGACAATATATTTTGATAGATTTCCCTTCTTATTTTCTTTGAACTCTGTTACATACGACTAAAATGTATCGAAATCAGTTACCCAAATCCTGGTTAATTCATTCTTTATCCATATATGAATAATTTTCCCCACTCTTAGGATTCTTGTTCAATGCATTTCTAGAAAAGTGTTGTTCAACAGTTCTAAATATTTGTTCGAACCAAGCCATATCATATCCGGAGATTTTTCCATCCAACACACGTAAACCAAATTTAGAGACGTGAACATTCATTTTGTTTATTCTGAGACGAAACTTACGTCTCCGCTTGTTCTCAACGTAACACTGATACATCGTCAGCTCCAAACAAAAGCTAAAACAAAAGTCTACAGCTTCTTTAACGTCACACTGAAACCCAAGTACGGTGACAACGTCTCGCTCATACACTCGACACCGACTCGTTACTGCTCCAGTTCAAGGGTGTGGATGACATTGAGGCGGAAATGCGTAAGCCTTCGCTGGCTGAATACATGAACTTCTTCAACTACCCCAAAAAAGTCATCCCTTGTACAATGAAACAATGAAAGGACAACTGGGACTACTGAAAAGCGAAACATTGTAATACACTAGTGTATCCATCATAGTAAATCGGTCTACTTATACGAACAAACGTAAACGCAATGAGCTCTAGCTTAGGGGACTCTCTAACTCCTCCTAAACATTGAAGAACGGTCCTACAATAAACATACAAAAAGCTAACAATTTTATAACACTCGTCATTCCGTTTCATTTTTTCCCTAGATCGTGCAGTTCTTCCATTTCATCGCATGCCCACATGTGTGTGTGGTATGTTCCTTCTTCGAGGAGCCCACTCACAGATTGAATAATGGCCGCATCGGCCGTTGTCAGCCCAGGGGCTGCCTCGAGCAAACCGTTGCCAAGAGCTACTGGACGGGAATTTTTGTGTTTCCTGATTCACACTTTGAAGGGTAAGGGAACATCTTTCTCTTGTAAGCGCACTATAGGCCACTAAAACTAAAGACGGGCTATCTTGTGATACTTCCCTTCTAACGAAAAGGAACGCTAGTGCGTAGATATTCAACCGCTAACTCGCGACTGCCCTCTTCCATCGAACATTTCCGCATTCAACAACCATACCGTATATTTATTTGGTGTTAGAAGATATTGATTATGTCCGATGTCGGTCACCCTGTTCCTACAAATTTATAGGCTTGTACAACACTTATTGTGACTGTAGGTATCATTTGAGTTGCGGTTCAGGAGCACAAATGCTCTACCGCGGCTCACATTTTTTGCTGGCCGAGCGTGGCTGGTGCCAGGCGTACTTTAACAGGCACCCACCGAGTGTTTAAACGATTGTAAAATAGCCTCCAGCTCAGTTAGGAAAAGACCATCGACAACATAACAGCTTGGGAGGAGGTAAGCCCCTTTAGACCGGCAATCGAAGCTGTTATATCTGTTAAATAGGAATTCCATAGGTTGTTGTTAACGCTGTGTGATACTTTCCTAGAGAATACTTGATAAATACTTTCATATTTAGATGCGTGGAATAATTCCTCAGTATTGATATATATCTTTTGTGTATCTTCCTACAGGGTGGGTTCTTCTCCTTATATATTTTTCTCCTATTTGTTAATATAGGTTCATAATCATTTGAACCATTGCACCTTTACCTTATTTTAACAACCTCAACTAAAGCTTATAACAACAGCAAGACCAAGTTTGTAACAAATAGAATCTTCTATTACTATAATATCCACTTCAAACATAGTACCAAGATGTAAAACTATATATAAAACAACAAAAATATACAATATGTAACTAAATTAGACCTGAAATACTGTTCTACATAGCATATACAAACGTAATAAATCCTAATATCTCGATATTGTATAAAAAAACAGATTGCATTGATGATGAAAACTCTACAGAGAACATACAAAACTGAAAGACACATACTAAATCTCTCGAGTTTTATTAAAATAAGAAGAGTGATGTAATAACCAACCAATTATGCCTGAAATGATGTGATACATGGAAGATGCAAACCTAAACTATACTAAAAGTCCTAAAACTGTATGAGATAACTATTCAAAATTGAACATATATCAACCGATCATTACTATGTATACATAACACTAAATAATATCTTACAATAAATCCATATCGTTCAGCTACTCTCACTATAGGGCATCCAACGATACTAGCTATACAAAAAATCGAGATAAGAATACCCGAACAGTTTACATACGCTTGATAACGATTCATTAGGAACATGCGGATACATGGTAACATCGATACATCAGGTTCAAAACTGGATTTTGCGATATGAAGTAGACAGATTCTCGTAACGAATCTACTGCATCCTAAGAAAAATATATACATCAACCCGTCAACTACCAAACAATTATACCACACTATTCCTATAGATATTATATACATATGAAATCAAAGGATGAAAAACACAAATCGTTGCCCCAAAAATCCAACCAACAGGCTTTAACCAAGCATCCAACCGCTAAGAACTCACCAACCAACCACCGTATGGGTCAAATATACCCCAACTAGATAAGTATACAAACATATATGTACAGAAAACAATATATATAGAATCATTAAACCATACATCACTGTATATAATGATTCAAGCGAAGAAAAATAGTAATCATGCCACGGAAATGATGTAAACAACTCAAATAACAGGTAAGAGTAGCATCAACGGACGAAAATTCCGAAGCGTATCCAACTTTTTGCCTAGGGGGTCCCCTACTGCACGTCCAAATGTGTTATAACAATATTCCTACCAGTAACGCTGCAAGTGATTAAAGGTGCCGTAAACTGACATGTAGAGATGCAGTCTGCCTATTCGGCAGGGTCACGAGAGGAGTGCGTCTCGAGATAAGGTCTCTGTATGACATTTACGGATAGAGATGAATCGCTAGCAAGCACAGTGGCATCATGAATCAACTGAAGTTGAACTTACCTTTACTAAAAAGAGGGAGCGATGTGTCGTGAATGATGACATTTATGAAAACTTGGGAGAGACGAAAGCCGGGTGAGGGCATCCTTGACGAGTACACTCGGATGAATGACGAAAGTACATCCACGCCTTCAGGTTTTATTCTCCAAATGTTCCTAGTATGTATGTATACCTTATATGTAAATGTTCCTATGTAACCATGTAATATATAAATAAAATAAAACTTTTATAATTTTCATTGTGCACAGACATACAGATTGGAAATGCGTGAACATAATCCCCTGCAACTGCTCCTAATAGGATGAAAATAGATTGGTGTAACTGTTCCTATGTAACCATACTATTATATAACCATGTAATAAATAAATAATAATAATAAACTTGATCATTTTTCATTTCACCAAAGTCATACGCATTGAAAATATGCGAACGTAAACCCCTGCAACTACTCTTAAAATGATGCAAATAGATTGATGTAACTGTTCCTGAAATGTAAATGTTCCTTAAATGTACCCATGTATTAAACAAATAATAATGAACTTGACCATGTATGTTTCATTTGTCCATAGTCATACGGACGGAAAATACGTGAACGTATAATGCCTGCGCCTACTATATGTATCATATATAACGCTGTGTTCTGACGAAAATAATAAAAACATATACTCACAAAGAAGGGAAAAGCGGATCGAATTAATAAAATACTATAGCTTTTGCTCTATAATAACAAGGAACGTACGTTAGTCCGAATTTCACTAATACGTATTTTGGTCAACATACCTAAATTAGATAACGATTGAGCAACGAAATCCTATTACAATGGTAACTACATCGTTTAATAATACCCTAAATAAGATAAGGTTCGAGCAATACAAGCCCTTGAAATAACAAGAGTGCTTGCGATACTAAGTAATACGATATAAAAGTGTCTTATCACAAGAGAATTACATCCTACACATACAGCCAACCTATTATATACCAGGCCAACATTTATTGCGGATATGCCAATTATATAAACTCTAACATTAAATCATACTATTATACTTATCCTTTACAAAACCTATTCACAAACCATCAATAATCATAAACAATAAACAACAAGCTTCAGGGCCAATTCGTACCACCCATCTCCAGGGCTGATATGGCGACATGGTCCCAGCGCACTACCTCCGCGCCGCTGAAATTTTTATGTGCAAATCCCCGTAGACCGGACCAAATTTGTTTGTATGGACCCTTGTATCTACTTTTAGTTCTTCGAAACACTAAAGGATTAATCAGTTTTTGATTTATTATAAGGATGCCGACACACTCGGTCAACTAATTGAGATGTTCCGTGCATAATTACAATGCATGTTTCTTTATTGTCATTTGACACAATATTCGTACCGAACACGAATGTTAAAAATGCTGTCAAACAGGTGGATGTTTATTGCATGTACTTTGTACGCCTGTCATGATTATCTTGCTACGCCATTTCATGCTAATTGAGATCATAATTTTAAAATCTTCGATCATCAAAGCCAGTGACGGATGTTGCTAACAAATTCAGCAAAACATTGTGCTATTTGGATTGTTATTTTTGTTCGCTTGTCAAAGCAAGCCAATTTGAATCTGTGAACGAATTGAAGAGGAACATTTGGCTTGGAACGCTGGGTAGGAAACTTTTGAGACGGTAATTCAAAGTCTCGTAAAAACTTGAAGGGCCTTTTGGCTCCTCTGCCAAGGCGGCAATGTTGTCACTTCTGTCAGTTGCCTTAAAGGACTAAAATCATGCAACAGTTTGCACACAACTTAGTACAATTACAACACAAAGTCGATGATATATTTCTATTTAGTGCTGTAATCGTTTATTATGACAGCGCTGAGCGCTCCTGGTATCGTCTCCCCGCTCTTCTATGGATTTTAAGACTAATTTAGCGACGATGAGAGCTGAATTGAATGATGCCACGCATTGTCCATGGTAACTGCATGACGGTACCCTTCGTCAGATGTGAACTGAATGATGCCACGCATCGTCAAAAGTTAACTGAATGAAGCGCCGCTACGTCACATCAAAAATTCTTCTTTTTGTGAGATAGTTCATCTAGAACTACTGGAGTGATTTTGTACCTATATACACATTTAATGTTATGTCCACTTCAGTTGTATTAATTAATTCCCTTACACATACTCTGTAAATTATTTTAATTCATCAGGCGTTCTTAAGTGTAGAATTTAGTTCTTGGGCCGAGCTGTCGCCGATTGACTCTGGTAACACTTCAATTATCTCAGTAATCTTGCACACGCTAATTGTGTCTGGTGGCAGCGATGTACCTCAATTTAAAGCTACAGCTTGGAAAATTCCCTACTCAAGCAATAGCTTGCTACACTCTAAAATCTGCAAGCAAAATTTATTTCTTCACTTCCTTGCTCAACCACAGACGCGTCCCAACACGACGGTGGCTAGTGGTCCAACACATCTAAACTTTTATTACTAGATGGTACAAAGAGCGCTGGGCACCGATGGCAGAAAAACTTCAGATCAGCGAAACTTGGGCCCCGTTATTAGTTTGGTATTATCAATTCTGCTGTTTTTGGGAGGCAAAAGTTGTTAATAGTACTTATTTAGACTCGCTTGTCTAACTTCGTTGAAAGTGGACAGGTTATATAAGATTTGCATGCACAATGTGTTTGATGTGTTTAGATTATTTCTGGTTTCAGATTTTTTTTTTGCCCACATTGTCAAATATTTTGACCAAGCATCTAAGAATCTTGGCGAGGCCTGGCCTGCCACGACCTTATTTCCCTCTTCCAACTCACTGCCTACCCATCCCAGAGACCGTTTGCCGTCCCTGCATGTATCAACTCGAGCTGGAAACAGTTTGGGCAAGATACGTCCATAATTTAAAAAGTTCTTCGAAGTTTGTGAAGTAGTGGTTTGCTATATCGTAGTGTCGGAGATACCTTCAGAGTGTAATATGTTCATCTGCTTTCAAGATGCTTTAACGCGACACTTGAAAAAGTAAGATGTATTTGTCGATGTCCAGCCCTGATCAACCTTACTTCATGAACAAAGTACTAGGATTCCAGCCGCTCCACTCAAATGAGACCAGATTTAGGGCCAGCAACAACTTGGGTGCACCTTTTTTTAGGTCTCCCTGCCAAAGATCATTTTTTATACCTGGGAATTCATTTCTGGAATGACCTACCTGAACATCTCAAACACAGTTAAAATTTTGAATCTTTCAAATATCTAGTACATTTTCTTAGTACTCAATACTCTGGAATTTTAATATTTTAATCACACTTGTTCTGTGAGTTGATCCTTTCTGAATAATTTTACTTTCGAAAATTAGGTTGAAGTGTCTCGTTCTAGCGATTTTTTTTATTTTTTTTTTATTAGAGTTGTAGGAAATGTTCCCATTTAGCTATTCGAATTGTATTCTGCATTTGGGATACACAAATAAAGTTATAAAAAGGATGTTCCCCTTTTTAAGGTACATTGTCGACATATTCATAATTTTAGAGTCTTGTAGATCTGTGCCCGATTAGCTCTTTCCGAGCTGCCTATAATGGGCTTGCTGACAATTTATCATACTTATATTCAAAATGTGGGATTTATTTTGTCTGCAGTAAACTTAATCATTATTATTAATATTAATATGTCTCCCTTAAGCACTGGCTCAATAAGGCGCATTTAAGCAATGACTCAATAAGTCGTCCCCAAACACTGGCTCAATAGGTCGCCCATAAGCACTGGCCCAATAAATCTCCCTTAAGCACTGGCTCAATAAATCGCCCTGGAACACTGGGTCAATAAAACGCCTTTTATCACTAGCACAAAAAGTCGCCCGCTAACACTGGCGCAAAAAGTCGTCCTTAAGCACTGGCTCAACAAATCGCCCTGAAGCCCTGGCTCAATAAGTCTCCCTGAAGCACTGGCTCAATAAGTCGCGTTTAAGCACCAACTCAATATGCCTCCCTTAAGCACTGGCTCAATAGGTCGCCGGAAAGCACTGACCCAATAAGTCTCCCTTAAGCACTGGCTCAATCAATCACCCTGAAACACTGGGTCAATAAGACGCCCTTTATCAATAGCACAAAAAGTCGCCCTCAAACACTGGCACAATAAGTCGTCCTTAAACATTGGATCAATAAGTCACCGGTAAGCACTGGCTCAATATGTCACCGGAAAGCACTGGCTCAATTAGTCGCCGGTAAGCACTGGCTCAATAAGTCGCCCTTTATAACTGGCTCAAAGAGTCGCCCTCAAACACTGGCTCAATGAGTCGCCCATGAGCACTGGCTCAATAGTCTCATGTAAGCATTGGCTCAATAAGTCACCCATAAGCACATTAGCTCAATAAGTCTCCCTGGAGCACTGGCTCAATAAGTCGCATTTAAGCACTAACTCAATACGTCTCCCTTAAGCACTGGCTCAATAGGTCGCCGGTAAGCATGGCTCAATAGGTCGCATTTAAGCACTAACTCAATAAATCTCCCTTGAGCACTGGCTCAATAAATCGCCCTGAAACACTGGGTCAATAAGACACCCCTTATCACTAGCACAAAAAGTCGCCCTCAAACACTGGCGCAATAAGTCGTCCTTAAGCACTGGCTCAATAAATCTCCTTGAAGCACTGGTTCAATAAGTCGCACACTTAAGCACTGGCTCAATAAGTCACCGGTAAGCACTGGCTCAATAAGTCGCCGGTACGCACTGGTTCAATAAGTCACCCTTTATAACTGGCTCAAAGAGTCGCCCTCAAACACTGGCTCAATAAGTCGCCCATAAGCACTGGCTCAATAGTCTCATGTAAGCATTCGCTCAATAAGTCGCCCTGAAGCACTGGCTCAATAAGTCTCCCTGAAGCACTGGCTCAGTAAGTCGCATTTAAACACTAACTCAATATGTCTCTCTTAAGCACTGGCTCAATAGGTCACCGGTAAGCACTTGCTCAATAAATCGCCTTGAAGCAACGGCTCAATAAGCCGCCCTTTATCACTGGCCCAATAAGTTACCTTTGAGTCCTCTCGACCTCTGCCGCTCGGTGTTCTGATCGACTTCTTTACCTCAACTCTAAGTGCTGAACCCTGCAAACACTCTTGTATTCCCTACTGTTCATCTTCACAGAAGATTTCAGGGGCTTGCTGCCGTCAACTCTGCAGGGCACCCTCTGCTATCCCCGTCTGCTCAATGTCCTTCACTTCATGCCCTTCACTGCCTTCCCTCTACTCCCTGCCCTTCACTTCCTGCCCTTCTCTCCCTACCCTCTACTTTCTATACTTCACTCTATGCTTATCACTCGTTTTTCTTCATTCTCTGCTCTTCACTCCCTGCCCTTCTCTCCTTGTCCTTCACTCCCTGCCCTGCAATCCCTACTCTTTATTACCTTCCTTTACTCTACGCCCTTCACTCTTAGCCCTCCATCCCTGCCCTTTACTCCATGCACTTCACTCCGTGGCCTTTCCCTGCCTCTCGTTTCATGCTCTTCACTCCACACCCTTCACTTCCTGCCCTGCACTCCCTGCTCTTCTCTCCCTGCCTCTCACACCCTGCTCTTCACTCCCTGTCATTCACTACCAACAGTTCAATTCCGGACCTTCTCTCTCAGCCCTCCATACCCTGCCCTTTACTCATTGCACTTCACTCCGTGGCCTTTCCCTGCCTCTCACTCCCTGCTCTTCCCTCCTTGCCCTTCACTCCAATCCCTCCACTCCCTTCCCTTCACTCCCTGCCCTATACTACCAGCTCTTCACTCCCTGCCTCTCACTACCTGCTCTTCACTCTATGCCCTTCATTCCCCGCCCTCCACTCTCAGTCCATTACTACCCGCCCTTCACTCTCAGCCCTTTACTACCTGCCCTCTACTCCCTGCCCTGTACTACCAGCTTTCCACTTCGTGCCCTTCACGTGAAGATCGAGATTCGTCCTCCTTTGAGTCCCTCCTCCAGTCACCTCAATGGCAATCCAAGTGGTAACGAGCCTAACTTCCAACTTCAATTTAACTTAGGAACCGGAATGGGGAAGTTGGCCACTGCAAGAAATTGTCCACTTCAGAAACTTGTCGAGATAAGAATTTTGTCACTCTTATGCTAGAAACTTTGACGACTAATTTCATATTCGATTTTAAATTTCCTAAAGAAGCAACCGAAGTTTTGTTTATTAGTGCACTTCTGATTCTTTTCTAGGGACGGGTTTCGTTGAAGAACTGCAAGATTTTGAAACTGCAACTCTGAGGATAAATAGCTATCACGATTGTATTAAAGACAGATGACTTGAAACACGATTGTTTTGAAGACAGATGACTTGGAACACGATTGTATTAAAGACAGATGACTTGGAACACGATTGTATTGAATATCGCATTTGTATAAACAAACTATGGAGTATATGAGGAGTACATGAGAGCTGGACAGATCGGTTCTAAGATCTAGATGATACATCCAGTCCACATGCATCTGAGCGTTTGCCAGGCACATGGTTACATTCATACATAGTACACACGTGTATGTATATTATAGCCCAACCTTCCCAGGGTTAACCTTAGCGTGACCATGTGTGCCTGGATAATCAGAAAACTATGATCCAACCTGTGCCACTCACTGTCTTAATAGTTGAAGTAGACCATGACATAGTAATAGTTGATTTAGTAATAGTTTGTGTAGACCATGACATACTAATAGTTGAAATAGTAATAGTTTATGTAGAGCACGACATAGTGATAGTTGATGTAGACCATGATGCAGTATTAGTTATGTAGACCATGACACATTAATAGTTGACATAGTAATTGTTGATGTAGACCATGATATAGTTATATTTATGTAGACCATGACATAATAATAGTTGATATAGGAATAGTTGATGTAGACCACGATATAGTAATATTTATGTAGACCATGACATTATAATAGTTGATATAGGTATAGTTGATGTAGACCATGTCATACTAATAGTCGATATAGTAATTGTTGATGTAGACCATGACATAATAATAGTTGATATAGTATTAGTTATGTAGACCATGACATAGTAATAGTTGATATAGTAATAGTTGATGTAGACCATGATATAGTAGTAGTTTATGTGGACCATGACATAGTATCTCTCACAATAGTTGCCGATTGTGAGAGATTGGGTGAAAATGTTCGATAAATGTTCGGCGATTTCGTTTCTAGTCTCTTGTACAATTCTAGTAAGGACTTGGTCTGCACCTGGAGATTCTAGGATGGACTTGGTCTGCACCTGGAGATTGCATGACTTTCAATTTATCTTTATATTTGATAACTTCGGCGGGGGAAAAGTTCACTCTGATGGGAGCTTGAATTTATCGTTCCGCTATGATATCCTCAGGATAAGGAATATCCTGATTCCCTATCGTGAAACCAGAACAAAAGTATCCATTGAGTAGGACACTCATTTTGGTGTCGTCCGTTGGCATAGACCGTGACATACAAGTAGATGATACAGTAATAGTCGGCATAGACCGTGACATACAAGTAGATGATACAGTAATAGTCGGCATAGACCGTGCCACATTATTCGAGCGCTGACCATGTCTCGTTTGTATGCTAATTCAATAATCGTTTGGTATATGTGATCTTGTCCGACCTACGGGTACAGAATTCTATCTTTTTTAGTACACATAAGGACTGGATATTTGGTACACATGGATATAACACTGTATACACATGGATATGACACTTTAATCACATGGTATAACACTGCCATTCTTGTCCGAGTTGTTTATAGCGTGATAACGTTTATGTTATTCAATAGCTACAAATGTTCAGATAAATTTGTTTTCACTAATTTATTGTTGCAGCAGGTGATCATAATCTTAATTGCCATGCTGCCTGTTCATATTATTAGTTGCCATGCTGCCTGTTCATAATCTTAGTTGCCATGCTGCCTGTTCATAATCTTAGTTGCCATGCTGCCTGTTCATATTATTAGTTGCCATGCTGCCTGTTCATAATCTTAGTTGCCATGCTGCCTGTTCATAATCTTAGTTGCCATGCTGCCTGTTCATATTATTAGTTGCCATGCTGCCTGTTCATAATCTTAGTTACCATGCTGCCTGTTCATAATCGTAGTTGTTATGCTGCCTGTTCATAATCTTAGTTGCCATGCTGCCTGTTCATAATCTTAGCTGCCATGCTGCCTGTTCATAATCCTGGTTGTCATGCTGCATGTTCATAATCTTAGTTGCCATGCTGCCGGTTCATAAACTTAGTTGCCATGCTGCCTGTTCATAATCCGGTTGCCATGCTGCCTGTTCATAATATTAGTTGCCATGCTGCCGGTTCATAATCTTAGTTGTCATGCTGCCTGTTCATAATCCTGGTTGCCATGCTGCCTGTTCATAATCTTAGTTGCCATGCTGCCTGTTCATAATCTTAGTTGCCATGCTGCCGGTTCATAATCTTAGTTGCCATGCTGCCTGTCCATAATCTTAGTTGCCATGCTGCCTGTTCATAATCTTAGTTGCCATGCTGCCTGTTCATAATCTTAGTTGCCATGCTGCCGGTTCGTAATCTTAGTTGCCATGCTGGCTGTTCATAATCTTAGTTGCCATGCTGGCTGTTCATAATCTTAGTTGCCATGCTGGCTGTTCATAATCTTAGTTGCCATGATGGCTGTTCATAATCTTAGTTGCCATGCTGCCTGTTCATAATTTTAGTTGCCATGCTGCCTGTTCGTAATCTTAGTTGCCATGCTGCCGGTTCATAATCTTAGTTGCCATGCTGCCTGTTCATAATCTTAGTTGCCATGCTGCCGGTTCATAATCTTAGTTGCCATGCTGCCTGTTCATAATCTAAGTTGCCATGCTGCCTGTTCATAATCTTAGTTGCCATGCTGCCTGTTCATAATCTTAGTTGCCATGCTGCCTGTTCATAATCTTAGTTGCCATGCTGCCTGTTCTTGTTTGCGTCACGATCACTAACACAAAGAAGAGCTTACCAAACATAAAAATGTATACCAGTTCGCCATGAATATTATTCTTTCAAATGCCTATCGTAGTTCCACTGTTGTGCTCCGAGATCGGAAGTTTAGTGGAGCGGCTTTGAAAGCTGACTATGGTTCAATCTAAACTCTGTCTGAGTTGTTTAACAAAGTGGACAAATAGTTTTT
>SDVV010020377.1:0-13332 GCA_016164225.1 Gammarus roeselii
TATATATATATTCAGTCGTGTACATACATTATTTTTTAACCTGTATTATTGAAGGGTTCACAACTAGAAACATACTCAATTGGACCATAACTACAATGTGTTGATCGAAGCGTATTTTTTTATTGTTCGGGTTTCTATTAATTTCTTTGAGAAATGCAATGGCAGTTGAAGACAAATGGACGAGTTTGAGTCTCATTTCAATACCATTTAATGCAACCAGATAGTGTGTCGTATGGCGGATCGCAGATGCTGGTTACTTTGTTTCAGTAGTCCCTAAAATTCCATTCCAGACAAAGATTAATGCCCCATTCCGGACAGAGATTAATGCCCTATTCTGGACAAAGATCAATACCCCATTCTGTACAACGATTAATGCCCTATTCTGGACAAAGATTAATGCCCTATTCTGGACAAAGATTAATGCCCCATTCCAGACAGAGATTAATGCCCTATTCTGGACATAGATCAATGCCCCATTCTGGACACAGATTAATGCCCTATTCCGGACAGAGAGATTAATGCCCTATTCTGAACATAGATCAATGCCCCATTCTGGACAAAAATTAATGTCTTATTTTGGACACAGATTAAGGCCCCATTCCAGACAAAGATTAATGCCCCATTCCAGACAAAGATTAATGCCCTATTCCGGACAGATATAAATGTCCCACTCCGGACACAGGTTAATACCCCATTCCGGACACAGATTAATGCCCCACTCCGGACACAGGTTAATTCCCCATTCCGGACACAGATTAATACCCCATTCCGGACACAGATTAATGCCCCATTCCGGACACAGATTAATGCCCCATCCCGGACACAGATTAATGCCCCATTCTGAACACAGATTAATGCCGCACTCCGGACACAGATTAATGCCCCACTCCGGACACAGATTAATGCCCCACTCCGGACACAGATTAATGCCCCATTCCGGACAAAGATTAATGCCCCATTCCAGACACAGATTAATGCCCCACTCCTGACACATGTTAATGCCCCATTCCAGACACAGATTAATGCCCCATTCCGGACATAGATTAATGCCCCATTCCGGACACAGATTAATGCCCCATTCCGGAAACAGATTAATGCCCCATTCCGGAAACAGATTAATGCCCCATACCGGACACAGATTAATGCCCCATTCCGGACACAGATTAATGCCCCATTCAGGACACAGATTAATGCCCCGTTCCGGACACAGATTAATGCCCCATTCCGGACATAGATTAATGCCCCATTCCGGACATAGATAAATGCCCCATTCCGGACACAGATTAATGCCCCATTCCGGACACAGATTAATGCCCCATTCCGGACACAGATTAATGCCCCAATCTAGTTTGTGCATAGCCAAAGTAACAAGTTAAAATCGAACAGGTCATTATTGATTGATAATACGATTTGACATTAAATTATTACTGCTGAAATAATCTATTCAAATTAATTACCATGCCCGTAACGCATCAAAATATCCAAAAGATGCACTGGTTATAGTATTTTTTTCCTCTTAGTTAAGTACGTAACCTAAAATAATGTACACACACCGAAGACAATCCTCTGAATGTTTCGACGGCGAAAATGTTATTCAATTATTGTTATGTCCTCTAATGATTGCACTTTAATGATTGCACTTTAATGATTGCACTGTCATGATTGCACTGTCATGATTGCACTTCAATGATTGCACTTTAATGATTTCATTTCAATGATCGCACTTCAATGCTAGCATTTTAATTATCGCAGTTCAATGCTTGCACTTTAATTATCGCACTTTAATGATTGCACTTTAATGATTGCACTTTAATTATTGCACTTTAATGATTGCACTTTAATTATTGCAATTTATTGATTGCACTCTAATGATTGCACTCTAATGATTGCACTTTAATTAATTATTGCACTTTAATTATTGCACTTTAATTATTGCACTTTGATTATTGCACTTTGATTATTGCACTTGAATGTTTGCATTTGGTGGAAATTCTCCTCCCAAGGATTGCTACTTAGGTCTTATATAATCAGAACGTGGTGATGCTCAGAGGGGAGCCCAGCGTTCGCGCTAAAATTATTCCCGCACACGCGCACTATCGTCACTTCACCTCACTGTCATGGCCGGACACTGTCATAACCGCTAAGAATCTTTCATCCCACGTGCTTTCTCCCTAACGATGATTCAGCCCACACGCATTTTCCACCACTTCAAAATCTGCCACTGGCATATCTGCCACTGTCATTTCGCCGAAACAGGCGTACCAACCTAACAGTTATCACTTTAATGAAAATTCAATAAAAAAACGCTAAAAAACGGCATTACATACCCTACAAAAATACGTATGTTTGCCTCGCGGGTTAGAAATACGTACCTTTGCCCCGCGGGTTAGAGACAGGTACCCTAGGTTAGGTTAGGATGGGCAGGAAAGGTTTCATTGAAGTGATAACCGGTAAAATGGTACGACTGGTGGCTGATTCTGACGTGGGCTGAAACAGATTTTCGCCAGAATGTCACTGGCAGATATGACAGTGGCTGGTGTGACTGAGGAACGCTATAAATGTTCGCTGTTAAAAAATGGTACCGTTGGTAGGCAGTCGGAACAACTTAGGGCTGATAAGGCAGTTGGCGGAGATGATAGGGGTTGATCTGACGTTAGCTATAAAAGAATTTAGCGACAGGGATAGCGACACGCTCCTAGAGCTGCATTTGTAGTCTACGGGATTAAGACTTAACATTTCACTTAGCCAGTTTTACTCATGTGCCTCATTTGGAGTAGGAGAGGGGGAGGGGGGGGGCATAATTGTTAGCCCATTTTATCTTTTAGTAAAGATTGGCGGGCTCATTTGTTGGATTACGTAATGATTTATCCATATAACACTGTTTGAGTAATGCGACAATGTCTGAGTAGATACTCATACTCATAGAGAAATATCAATCTACCTGCAGGTCCTCATACAGCGTCCATGCGCGACCTAGACGAACGCCGATCTGTCAAATATAATCTATTCAGTGTATACAAGTTTTACGATGTTACCATCTCAAAAGTAGCTACGTATGCCATGATTAAAAATAACTTTTTACTGATCTCTAAATCTACATCAGATGCGTTTTTCAATGATATTTTATTAGATTCATTGACTTACAACACAAACATTCATATACTCACTTGGTGTGTTTGATTTGGCCGTGCTAAATTTTTATTGAGTCATTTATTCTTTTTCTGATTTTGAAATGCTTCTTGCCGATGAAAATACTGGGACAAAAATTAACTTCCAGGTCCTCATACCTTCATTGCTTCAAGCTTCGAATGATCTAAATAACAGTAAATGAATTAAGTACTCGGTCAACGCCTGTGATCAGCATTGAAATATCTGCACATTCGGTCATCATTTGCTTGATCTAGGAGATGAAGCTCACAGTTCGTGACAATGCATAGCCTCCCCCCCACCCACCTTCACTTTCTGACTTCTTTGCCATCCATACACGGCCTTTGTCGGGGAAAAATAATTTGTCCTAATATTTCTAACCTAGACCTCATCGCAATCGTGAACAGCTCCACCAAGAGCTCCATCACACCAGCCTGTACATTGTTTGTACAATTTGGAAATCCATAACATCTAACTTTGTTCAAATTAGAAATATTCGCTTCAATTAAAGAGATACGTTGGCTGTATATTTCCAAGTAAGGTTGCAGCGGGGTCTGCATGAGGTACACCGCCACATTCATAGACATCAAATCTCTTACTTCTCTCATATTTTTTTAATTCAATGTTCTATAACTCGGCCAAAAAACGTTTCCAAAATGGCACGGATTTGTAGCTCATGGCAAGGATTTTCGGTAACTCAACCGTGTTTAGCGCTGCTTCAAAACACGTTGCTAACTAATCCCTTCCACCCGCTTGTCATCCTCCAAATTTGTTGTTAACGTTTACTTGTTCTCATTAAAAATGTGTATGACGTACAGTAAACACTCCATCCGTCCTGTTGCTTCAAGAATTAATTGAGTGATGTCTCTTATTACTTCACGCCTCCCGATGCGATGCAACTAATTTGGCGAGGCATATTTCCTAAAAGGGATCTCAGCGGGATTCTTCACAACTTATTTTGTTTTCTACTTATATCGTGATTAACAATTTTTCACAATTTTGTGTCGTTTCTTCACTTATATCCCTAATAACTGCTATACGACTATTTATTTGGCCTAAGCACCTGCTCTGGTCTTCGCCTCTGAGTTATACTTATACTTAGCAAGGTATTTAGCTAACTAAACAAAGTAGAATAGTTAGATTGTCACTTATAGAATCCATGTTATAGACTGGAAGTGTTCAACTTATTTCTTGTCAGCCTATCCGAATAAGTTCAATGATAATTCATCCATGTCACTGGTAGAAAAATTATGCAAAAATGTTGGGATTAGCTTCCAGGCAATCTGAGGCTAGCTCCAAGGAATGACTCGGAGAACATGGTGGATCCAGAGCTCGCCGAAAAGAAATTAAACAAGTCAAATGCCGATTATCGGCACAACTTCAAAATGAAAATTGCTGATTTCGTGTCTTCTTTTTTACTATTTTTAACAGTTTCTTATTTGTCTTCACAGTTTTTGCGATATGGATCCCGTCACCTACTCTCAGTACTACGGCCACATGGGCGCCTCTACCGGCGGTCAGCCTTCTTCTCACCTTCTGCAGCTACAAAACCACCACCAAAACGCTGCTTTGCTTCAACAACATCATCATCAAATGCAGCTACATCACCAACAGCAGCTCCACCTACAACAACAGGAACAACAACAGATGCACGAACAAATGCAACAGCAGCAACAACCCCAGCATCAACCGGCCCACCACCAAACCATCAGCCACCACCAACCATCCGATAGCGACGAATCCGGAATCGGGAGTTCTGGGAGTCCCTCCACCTTATCAACTTCAACCGATCACCAAAGGAATTCCCCCTTGAGTCATCACCACAGTTCCGACCTGATGCACCACACTGTGGCTCACCACCACGAGGCCACCACCCCGGGGCCGTCTCCAGCAGAAGGGGGGCCCCCTCATAACCCGCATACCGTCACCGAGCACCTCGTCTCGGGTCACCACGGGCCTGACCCCATGGGAGGAGGTCTCCACAATGCTCATATCTCGCACAATCATCACGATGCGGTGAGTATCGGTCACGTGTTTGACCGTTTATATTCAGTGTCACTTTGAAAAGTTCACCGATGAAGGGAGAGGTAGAAAATGGGTCGTTTTACTGCATGGGCTGCTTGTGAATGCAGCACTACGGTTGTGGTTAACTTTATCTGCTGTGAGAAATCAGTCACCTCCCATTTATATAGGTTAGCGCTAGCTTTATATTCGTGTTTCAGTCTTGTCTTGATTTTGGTACCTAATTATATGTCGGCCTGCGTTCTTGTCAAAATCGGCGGTTGTCAAGAGCATCCTGTTCATGATTTCACGAAATAATTATCACGCGCTGTAGGTAATTTTGTAAGTTTAATTTCTTCATTGAGCTTACTTATCTCGATCGCGTTTGCCGCTTTCTGTACCTCTTGTGAATAAATAAATCTCCTTTAATATTTAATCAAATGGCGATCAAATCAAATGAGGAAACTGCGTAAACTCTCCTTTATTGAAGCTGTTATTTGTGCATCTTTTAGACACCCTGACTGCTATGGATCAACTCACTACAGCTGCCGACAAATATCCAAGAGTATGCAACCCCAGTTCTGAGTTCCCTAGTAGCTTTATTCTTGAACATGGCAGTCCTGCTCACCCGGCCTATTCCTCTCTGCACAGGTCGCGCCTCCCGTCACCCCAATGTCCATCCCTTCTCCTGTCGAGTCCATTGGCTCTGAAACCTGTTCAACGACCAAAAAGGAGAACGGCAAAGCGGCAGCAGAAGACCACGTCAAGAGGCCCATGAACGCGTTCATGGTCTGGAGCAGAGTCCAGCGGAGGAAGATCGCCCAGGACAATCCGAAGATGCACAACTCCGAGATCTCAAAGAGGCTTGGTGAGAACCGGCATTAACAAGAACATGCGAATATAGATACTTGGATAGGGAACTTCGGGCATTTGCACGAGTGCTCTGCGGGCATAAGACGAATTAAGCAACTGATTGTATAAGAAGCTTCTGTTGAGCAATCAGATGGAACGGTAAACAGTTCATCGCTCACAAGAGTATCATCCATTCTCTAGTCTCCCTTTTATTGGGAATTCGAAGCAATTGGATAATTGAAAACAGAATTCATTTTCCGCTGCTCAAACATTTTCGATTTCATTTTGTTACAGGTGCCCAGTGGAAAGTTCTACCAGAGTCGGAAAAACGTCCTTACATTGACGAGGCCAAACGTATCCGCGCACAGCACATGAAGGATCACCCTGACTACAAATACAGGCCGCGACGCAAGCCTAAGACCCTGAAGAAGGACGGCTATCCTTACAGTATCCCCTTCTCTCAAGTAGATGCTCTAAGAGGAGGTGAGTGTTGAAAAGTACCTTCAATAGTGGATGACATTGATCTCTTAAGTAGACTAAAATGATTTGTATACCTCATAAAAATGGACTGGCATGGTGGAAATTAAAATATCAGAAAAGTTTGATTTTGATGTAGTTATAAATTATAGACTGCCTCCGCGGTCATAGCGATGATATTTCAACATCGGAGATTGTTACATGAATAGAACGAACTTCATCGGGATACATCGATGCTGAAATCTTTGCCTTCCTTGCAAACTGATATTGTAGATTTAGTCACGGCTTTTGCTCCTTTTACTGTTTGAACTCAAACATTTTGATGGTAATTTTCTTCTGTAATCTATTTTAGTTTGACAATTCTATCTTTCGTGGACCTACCAATTTTACTGCCTGTTTCTTCTTATAAATGTGTGTAATGTTTCTATATGTCCATGCCAGCGTCTATCTCCGGCTAGCATCCCTTCTAGAACATATGTTTTTACGATCTGGTCTTCCTTCATCTCCTGTAGAGGCTGCAGTAGATTTTGAGTTGATACAACCACTTCTTTAGCCACACCGGAATTAACCCGCAGCGTTCTCGCTTAATTATTGTTGTATTTATATTTTCTCATTTTCTTCCTCTTCAATTCAAGTGTTAAATCATGGTTCATCGCGAACAACATATCCTTTCGACGGCAGCATGAATTTTGGTGAGTACCCAGATTTACTCGTTTTAAAATAGTTGTTCGTTCAGCAGTCCTCAAAAATAATTTCACTTCAGTGTTTAGTAACTTCCCTTTGCTTTCTTGGATGCCGGTGTCAATCTATCCGTGCTGCATGGAGTAAATTGATTTTGATTTCCTCAATTTCAAAACCAATAAGTGTCCTTGTTGCACCAAACGTGACCAAAGTTCTTTCCTCGTCGTATTTTTCACAAACATCATCCTGCCCTAGACTCTATATCATCCCCATTTACTCCAAACTGACCCCCCCCCCCCACTCTTCCTCCCCCTCCTGTGTTTGCCCACACCCCTGTTTCAATTTCCGTACAACAATAGCCGTCCGCCTGACCGATCTCCCTCTTCGAACTCCCTCCGCTTTCCACACCCATGAATATCATCAACTGGCACCCAGCAGCCGGGATGAGACACGCGCGGTTTGCTCTCCATAATCACGACCGAGGGGATCCCAGTCGACACTTTTTAATTGATTCTAAAGCGACGAAGAGGGTGATGACGACGTTAATGTTAGGGGCGTCTATATAGCGCCCTCTTCTGGCTACACCGGGGAACTTATGTTGCCAGTGATTACGCCCTTGACGACTTGTACTGTGATCGACCACGATGACGCAATTAAGCTGATCAGAGCATGCCAGTTGTGATTGGCGATTGTTGTTAAGCCGATGTCGTCAGAGCTGCTTCTTGTTTCTTCATTACTTCAGCTTGGCTCCTAATTAAGTGTTGCTGCTGAATTCACTGATTTAGTGGTAAATCCCTCCCTTGTTAGAACACATTTTGACAATGCATGTTGGTGTAGTACTGCAGAAGGTGCTTTTTTCAGATTAGGCGAGGGAGAATGAATTGGTTCGAAGGTATCCCTACTAAAATCCAATCGAAAAAAATCTACTTTCATCCATATCTATTTTTTCTTGGAATCCTGCACGTTAGGTCATCTTATTTTTTCTCGACCTTTTCAGAAAGAACTCTTTTATTTCACTCATGCATGCAAGGCTTTGGTGGAGCGAGGCCTCAGTTCCCTCTCCTTACCCACGTGTTTGATACTTCAATGAATCTAGTTACCTACTTGAAGTGAATTTTCGATTCCCAGGAGCTGAATTTTGGCGAAGTAATTGCAAACAGGATCTATAGCCGCAACTTGTCCGAAACTGCTTGCCCTCTGGTAGTGGCCTGTCGACCCGTTTAAGGGGCACATTACTATTCCATTAGGCCAGGCTGTGGCAGATCTGTTACAGCTTTTGTGCTCTGCGACGCCACACAGCTTTGTGAGGGGAGGTGCATGTGAGGGGTTGCATCCTTCCCTCCCTCCAACGGGAGGGATAGAGGGTGGATGGAATGGAGGACTTCAGATTGACACATGTTCTTCAAATTAGAGGAGATTGAAGTTGGTTTGGCACAATGAGTTTTTAGGCATTTTCGCTGTTCTCATAAAATAATAACCCATTTAAATCCAATGTTTGCTTTTTGAAATATGAATACTCTGATTGCGTGTACTGTCTTATCTGTCTGTGAGATGAATGTGCAAAATTATTGCGAAATTGTCTTTTGAGCAAAGAAGTCAACATAATTCATTTCAACATTGTTTTCAACATCACTATGTTCAATAGGCTAAGAATTACAACGGGACAAGAAATTAGGATCTCTTCTAAACTTCCATTTGATACAATTGACTTTAGCCCTGTTAATTGCCAGAAGAAACAAATTCCTTGCGTTTATTACTGATTCTTTATTGGCCATCCATTCACCACTTACTCCCTACGTCATTAACTAACATGGTCCTGCCTAATCACCGGGTCCTTCTTGGTCCTGCCTAACTACCGGGTCCTTCTTGGTCCTGCCCAACCACCGGGTCCTTCTTGGTCCTGCCCAACCAACGGGTCCTTCTTGGTCCTGCCCAACCACCGGGTCCTTCTTGGTCCTGCCCAACCACCGGGTCCTTCTTGGTCCTGCCTAACCACCGGGTCCTTCTTGGTCCTGCCCAACCACCGGGTCCTTCTTGGTCCTTCCTAATCACCGGGTCCTTCTTGGTCCTGCCCAACCACTGGGCCCTTTTGGTCCTGCCTAACCGCCGGGTCCTTCTTGGTCCTGCCTAACCGCCGGGTCCTTCTTGGTCCTGCCTAACCGCCGGGTCCTTCCTGGTCCCTCCTACTGACCAGCTTTTCCTTGTCTCTCCATGTCCTTCCATGCCTCACCAGCCCAGCTGGCTTTTCCTTGTCCCACCGATCCACCTGCATGGCTCTTTCTGGTCTTCCCTTGTCGCAGCTCTACTCCACAGGCCCTTCCTGGCCCCACCAATCCACCGTGAACTTCGTGGCCGTTACTACCTTTTGTTGGTCATCAGGGACCAACAATGAGGCTTAATTATTGGGGGACAATATTGGGACGATCAGGCAGGCTGATGGTCCCTTCTCTGTTGGGTCGACCTCCTACAGACCCCGTTTCAGTCCAGTCTCTTCTCAGTCCAGTCTCTTCTCAGTCCAGTCTCGTCAGTCTCGGTTCAGTCTTGTCATTCACGTCTCAGTATCCTGCCGCTGCCGCAGCCTCACCACCTCGCTTTGTCGTCCCTGCCCTGGTCCCTGCTTCATGTTGTCCCATGCATGCACTGAAGCAGAGAGCTACGTTCTCCCCATTAACCTGACTTTCTAGTACTGTACACAACACGAATTATGATTCTACGTTGGTTATTATTGCAACAAGAAGAATTTCCAGTATAAGAAATAATAGGGCTTCACAATTCTTTGCAGTTAGTTTCATTATTATTTTTCCTATCAATTAACCATAATAAGTCGTTTCCCTTGTCAGTTATGTAAACATCCATATCTCCTAGCGCCTAAATTTTGAATTGATATTATATTACAAGTTCATTATTTTGATGAATTCTCAAATAAAGGTAGGGTAATTTAAAATCCAAATATTTGGAAACGTTAAAGGCTAGAAATTAAAACCCTGGAACAAGCTCGGGTTGGTGGGCAAGGACTAGGCGAGGTTGGTGGGCAAGGACTAGGCGAGGTTGGCGGTGCTTTTAGGAGGCCAGGGACTCTAGGCGAGGATACGTCGGGGTCATGGAGTGCTGTGGGGTAGGAGAGGTAGGCGCGTAAGCACACCCTACTGAGATTACGTCACAGGGAGTAGGATTACCGCACCATGGCCATTGATGCCCATGGACATCGATTTGTAGCCGTGTTTGTTCAGGCGGAGGAGGCTTTGTCCTTCTGCATGGGGTGGAGTATAGGGAGAGGAGCAGAGAGAGAAGATCGTTCCATGTTTAAGATATCGGCCGCTGCATATGCTCGGTATTACAAGTTAGATTTCATGCTTCGAAAAAAAAATTCATTTTGATGTAATTGTTGATCAAACATTAGCCATGACATTATTTTGCTTTTCCTTCAAGTACACCCAACCTGAAGTGTAGCACAGTACACTTCAAGTTGGGTGTACTGTGCTATATTTTTATTTATTTCGTAGAAAATCCAACACACAAACTGGCATCACATGACACATTGCATTACTTATTTCCTCCTGCAGTCAAAAATTGCAGCCGGTATAACTTTGAAGTCATGCATAGAATTTATTGTAATATATAAACTGAAAAAATCTGATTGTCAGCATAGGGAATAAGTAAATCCATATTTACTGATTTTGTTTAGTGCAGTAGCAATGGAGTTATTATTGGAAATAACTATTTTGCCGTCACAATTCCCTTATTTATTCTGTACACGTCCAACTTCCGTACAACTACTCGGAATGTACGTTAAGCCTACTCTGAATCAACGTTGGACCTACTCTGAATCAACGTTGGACCTACTCTGAATCTACGTTGAACCTACTCTGAATCTACGTTGAACCTACTCTGAATCTACGTTGAACCTACTCTGAATCTACGTTGAACCTACTCTGAATCTACGTTGAACCTACTCTGAATCTACGTTGAACCTACTCGGAGTATGCGTTGAACCTACTCGTAATCTACGCTGCACCTACTCTGCCACTCTTCAATTGGCCTAAGGTGGAGTCTGCATTAACTTCGCGTTGAGACTCCGGTGGAAAATAGAAGCAACTGCTACTACTAATACACGTCCAACTTCCGTTAATAAATTTAGGTTTATCACACCCCTCTGAATTAGGCAAGACATCCATTTAAACACAACACACAGCAATCTAGTCCATCTGACCTGTTCAACGGTATCCCACCACTACCCGCCCTACCTCCTTGTCCGCTTTGACTCTTCCTTTGAAAATTCTTGCCTGCGCCTCCGTCGGTTCTTTTATGACTACAAAGTTTTGTTGCGACATAACCGTTCCTCCCTGAACGTGTAGGTAAAGATCCTTTCCCCCCTCTCACCCAACCCAATCACCCCCGTCCTGCAGCTCAGTGGGTGCTCGCTGTTTTTGACAACCTCCATTGTTAGGTTGTGGCGGTTCTCACACTGGTCAAATTAGGATACCCAGGGCGAGAAAGGTTGGCAGGTACAGTCAATCATGAAAGTAGCTGCCGCTCACGGCGCAGCACTTCCTCCAGAAAGATATCCCACTACCCGGAACTGATTTAACGTTGATATACGGAATTTGCTTCTAATAAGTTGGTTAATATTCTAAAGCATTTCTTTAGTTGCAGCACTTCACAATTTTTTTTTGGTAGACGTTGTAAGCATGACCTCCGACTGCGTCATCTCGTGCGACGGAGGGGGCAAATGATGGGAGGGAGACAGGCTGGGTGGTATACCAGGAAGTGATCCAGGAGGTTCACCTACACCGACGTGTACTGCACGCATGATGCGGTACGGCAGTACCGCTACGAGTACATCTACCGTACCGATCTATCGCCTGGCTGGCGGCTTGCCTGACTATCCAGATCAGCGGACAAAGAATAGACCCTCAATGAACCGGGGCTTTCTGAAAGGAACTTGAGTGTGAGAAGACGGAAGAAATTGTTTGTTGCTGGTCTGGTGGATGCAGGCAACGAGGGAATACGTTTGTTATGTACCACGTCTCCTTTGGCTGGGAAAAAGAAAAAGCCACGTTAAGGACTATGCATCGTGATTTAAATGTTGTAAATCATGGTTCCATGAGCACGCACCAAAGTTCGGAGGTAGATGTCAATTCGTGTTTGTCTACGTGCGAGACATATAGGTTGTAAAATCATGTGTTAATTTATAGAACAAGCAACATGTTATTAGTTGAATCTGAACATCAATTGATGGGTTTAATTTTTTGTAGTTTCTTTGGTCTAGAAATATGTACTGTACGATTAAATTTCTAGATGTGGTAGTAAAGCATGCAATCGGTATTGAATTTATTGTTGAAGGCATGTTTTATGAGTAGCAAGCCTAACAGCCCGTGACTCGTGAAAATATAGTTTATTGGTGTTAAACCGAAGACATAATCGAAAACAGCTTTAAAAACTATATTCGAGATTTCGACCCTGAACATTGTCTGTTTGTAAAATAATATAAAGCACTTCACAAACGATGTTCGAGACATCGCCCCTGATGTTGACGGTTATGGACTTCCTGAGCTGTTGTTGACCCACGTTGAAAATATTAACGTGGGTCAACATAAAAAAAAATACATTTGAAGACTTGAACCTTCACGATCAGGAGGAGATTTCTCGTGTAGCGGCGTCCAGTCGTGTTCATGTTGTATGCTGCAATTTGTTGCGCTTAACATTTTTTTTTATAACGGGACTCTTGCATTTTTGGAGGATTTTCACTCACAACCCCATTCCGGTTCTTATGCTGTGTTGTTGTATTAATTCATTGCAATATGACATAGCTGGTATGGAAGAGCTTCTGCGACATAATACCCAGTGTGATGGGTGAATCATCAAATTATGTGACGAGAAAAGAAACTTGGTCAGTTAATAGTTGATAATTTCTGATGCTTTCATTTCTAAACTAAATCTGCAACTAAACTTACTAAAGCCTTCTATTGAAGAGCGTACTAAAGTAAAAAATGAACCCCCTGGCGTTATTCATTAATAATGCATATGTTTCTTTGACGTAAAGTCCATATTATTAATAAGTCAACTGATGACATATGATACCTGACAACTACTGTAATTTTTTCATCTAACTCTGCTCTATTACGTCTAATATGTCGCCTAATTTCATATCTCTCATCTCCATTTATATATATA
>SDVV010020378.1:0-13332 GCA_016164225.1 Gammarus roeselii
GATGCATATAATAAAAAGAACCACTGCAAAATTTATCACCATGAAAAAAGGGCAGAGAAATATAATAGAGCCCAAGCAAGAAGAAGTAATAAAATACTAAAATAAAATGTTAATGATCTATAAAACGAATTATCATCCATCCACCCCAAATCGCTGCGAGGGGGGAGCAGAGGTTCCAGGATTCAGAGGGGCCTCTATAGGGTCTCACAGTTTCTCAAAAGGCTCCCAAAGGGTCTCAAGGGTGTCCCAAAGGGCCCCAGAAAGATCCAAGTGGACCACCAAAAAAAATAATAGAGCCCAAGCAAGAAGAAATAATAAAATACTAAAATAAAGTGTTAATGATCTATAAAATGAATAAGCATCCATCCACCCCAACCCGTCGTGGAGTGGCGCTTGCGGCTGCGACACTGGATGCTGTTCAGGCCTGCATGCATATGAAGGTAGTCGACGAGGCGCGTATTTATCATTCTTTCCATGGTATTGCCGAGGACGCTGGTTAGAGTGATGGGGCGGTAGTTATGTGGGTCGCCGTGGAATTTCCCGGGTTTTGGTATTGGGATAGTTGTAGATTCCCGCCATTGATCGTGAAAAAATGAGTTTGAGTACAGAATGTTGAACACTTTTTAATAAGTGCTCACGGGCGCAATTTGGGAGATTTTTCAATCATTAATCATGTTGATGTGTACCCGGTCTGGCCTAGGTGAAGTTTCACCTGTATGGTCTAGAGCGCTCTGTAGGGCGTGGAGGGAATAATAAAAACCACGAGGTTTGTTCTAAACTTAGTAAACTAGATGAAAGTGGAAGATCCACCCGAACAAGGAAAGACCTCATTTTCTACCATCTCATTACTTTCAGTTGATACACGTCGCAGAGCAATGGGTGTCGCACCATCTCGTCAGGGGCTGCTGCACACTACGTGAAGAGTTTGCTTCATTCGAAATGTATAATTATTTCAATAGCCAGGGGTTATTGAAACTATTCAATGCAACTAACAAAATATTTATTAAACAAAAGTCAATGCATATTCATGAAACTTCGCCGCTTCGTTAAGAAAGTCTATTATTCATTAAATACGCTTCACTTAAGAAAAGTGGGGATAAGCGTATCGCAAAGTGTGGTATCGCAAACAATGTTATCTGGACCTAGTCACGTCTAAAGGCAGCACCTTCGAGGAAAATTAAAATCATGTTATCCGGTCAGAGTCACGGGTTGGCAGCACCTTCGAGGAAGATTAAAATTATTGGCACAACTTCGCATCTTCGACTTGACAACGCACAGGTGACCCACAAGCAAATGCTGCAACTATAGGAGTGTTCCACAGAAATCGAGGAACGGGTTATCACCACATTTCCCTACTGGGCTAACTCAACAGACTGTGAAAGCGAAGGCGAATGTAGGACAGTCAGGATTTACAGTTTCGTTCCCAGAGGGACAACTATCAGTTTTTCTATTAATAGGAGATGGGGTAAAATCAAGTACAGTAGCGAGAGGAAACTCGTTAACAGTTACTTCATTAAATAAACTAGCAAAAACTTCTCATTGCGAAAATTTACTTCAAAGGCATCAGTATCTAACACATGAACATCGCTTCCGAAAGATTTCTGAAAAATTAGTGTCAAGTTTAGTCGTTGAGCATAACTAACTAGATTTTCTCCGAACTTAGAATCTTCGCAATTTTCCTTCGCCTCTGAAGTTGCTCAGATCTGACGCTAACTCAATCATTTACGGGACCCCTCAGCTTGTGGTCACAGTCTCATTCATTTTGGTGAAGAGCAACAAAGACTGTTCAATCCCCGAATGACAGAGAGTAGGCCGGCTCAGTGTTTAGTAGCAAGATGCAAGTCGAGGTGTTCCGGTAGTGTAAAACTGTCAGCACAGTAATGGCACCTGTGCAACCGCTCGCTGATGTGGGTCATTACATGGCTGACCATTTGTGATTCAGTGGAGTAACATAGGCCGCAAACATTACATCTTATACTAGATCCCATCTTACTTGCCACTGACCCACTCTCCACGGACCAACTGCCTTCTCGCTTTTGCGAGTTTAACGGATGAAAAATACTTGTCGCTGTGGCTGCACAAGGTACCATTGCATTTTGTTCGCCAGATCCTTCTTGCAAGCTATGGTTGAGACCAAGGGAACTACCGGTCGAGCCGCCAACATTCCAATCCGTTCTTTGCATATGATGTACGGATGAAGAAGCAGCCGTGGAGGAGTTTCCAAAGTCACACTGAGGAGGGTTAAGCGCAGTTTGCTGCGGAAACGAGGACAAATTAATGTTGTGATCACTTCCACTCTCGAGAACCTTGATCGCTCCTGACATGGCTCCAGCATCACGATCTCTTACATAGATTGATTTATCACTACAGCGACAATCGGTTTTCTCTCCACATCCACAATCTTTCATTGCTTCATTCAAAACCGGCCCAGCTGGATCAATAGACGGGGAACTCTGGTTGTTGTAAGCCGTTCCAACAACATAGTTATGCTGAAGAAAGGTTTCAGGATGATTAGTTTCTACGGCTTCAAATATTTCCCCATGCATTGGAATGAGAGGTGTGGATGCATGCGCAGCTAATATTCCAGTGCTTGGATTTTCAGTCACTGTATTGGTTATTTCTTGTTCGGATGGATAGCCTGAGTTATTATGCTCGATTCTTAATTGCCTTTCATTAGTTCTAGCAATTTCTTGCATAAGAGTATCAATTTCGAAAAGATTGAGGCCTTTGATTTCCAAAAACTTTGCATCCTCTAGAAAACTGTCCAAATCACATATCCGAACATACACTTCACCAAGGTACATGTAATCTAATAAGGCATCCACATTTTGATCTTTAATGTCTTTTAAAACAAAGATTGGGTCTTTACTTTCTGAACAAGCCAACATATTTTTGAAGAAATCACTGCAAGATGACAACACCAGCTTGTGAACTTTATAGGACTTTTTTCCGCATGCAATGGCGGCATCAGTGTAAAGTTGCTGATTTCTATAAAGAGACAAAGTATTGATGACTGTCGACTTGTGCTCATTCCACTTCAATGATAGAAAGGTATCCATGTTGTATTACTTGGGGTCACGTTGCAGTTTTCTTCGAAGGAAGTGGAGTTCATATGAATAATAATGACTAATACTCTCTCGAGACCCACGTGAGTGCCACAATACCAGTGACAACGTTAATCGATTTCAATCTATAAATAAACGGTAACCAACATTTAGTAAGCAACATTAATATTTACCATTACATATTTATATCATTATTACAATGATGAAGTCATACGTAAAGTTAAGTTTGATAATTCTCCAGGAATCTAGCATTAACAAAATGGATAAGCTAAATAGGATCCTGACATGCTACTACAACGCCATTTTTTTACGCAACAGGACATCCAACACCAAATAACACTCGCGACCGAAACTAATAAGAAGGAGAGGGATTAATACACCTAGGACTATTTCACGAGTATCGGGTGGGCACTTATCCGTAACGTGACTGAATGGAACCAGCAACTCAAATCTGGTCGAGAGTAGCATGAAAACTTGCCTCGCTTAAAGTCATGGTCATTTGTTCCACGAAATGCTGGCTGCGCATCTTTCAGAGATACCAGAATTAATTAGATTCTCGTTTCCACCAGAGCCTCAACGAGTCGTAATAGGCTACCCCGTAGGGCTCCATGATCATGGGTTAGGTCAACTCCAACCGCAACGCGTCACAAGGTTTTATAGCTACGCAGTCCAGGTCAACCCCAGACACTACATATGGTCCGTGCCCGCCCAAGCGAGCAAAGACCGAAGAAAAAACACCCATTCACAAAATCACCAACAGGAACTCTAGCACAAATACACCAGCATCATTATAATGACAAAATTGTGGATCATGAAGAAGAAAGGGCAAGTTTGTCATGGACAGAAAAACTGCTCCGATTATTGATTTCGCACTTTTTGTTCAAGGGGATATGGTGGGGGGGGGCATAGGTCCATTGGGTCCCATAAGAGCCAGATTAATCTCGGAGGGTAACCCAAGTCCCTCGGGTCTTCCAGAGCTCCCCGGATCACCAGAGACACCTCGTCTCAGCTCGTCTAGAATCATTTCGGCCTGTTTCGGCTCGTCGCGACCAACTCGACTCGCCTCAACAGGTTTCGATTGATCTCGACTCACCTCTATCATCCTCGACGCGACACTCTCCCTTCTGTGCCAGTAATCCACGGACTGTAATATTAAATTGTTCTACTCGAGAATTTCACTTATAAATCTTTCTGTGTATGGGTTTTACAGCGTGGGGAGAGGGAAACAGGGGTCCCAGGGTTCAGCGGGGCCTCAAGAGGGTCCCAAATTTCCTCAAGGGGGTTCCAAAGAGCCTCGGAAGGGTCCAAGTGGGTCCCCCCCCCCAAATCCTCCCGAACTTCCGGGTTCTCGAAACCCCCGGGTCCCTCTTGTCCCGCTGGTCCCACGAGTACCCGCATTCCCGGGTCACCTAGTCTAAACCAGCCTCGGTTCGTCTCGACTCGTCGCCTCGCAAGTCGACTTTTCTCCACTCGCCTCGTCCCCTCCACGCACAGTGCCAGTCAAGACTCACTCTCTGAGACCAACATAAATTATTTCACCATTTAGCCATCAAAATGCCTAGCTGTGCTCGGACATTTATTAGGCGCCCTGGAGAGCGCAAATTCTCCCTCTGTAAGTTGGACTAGACTAACACACCGCTTAGTCCACCTAAGGGCCCCTGCGGGCGTCCAACGATATACGATTGTATAACTAATCAAAAATTGATCACAATGAAGAAAGGGCACAGATAAATAATAGAGCTTACAAATGAAAAAATCATCTACCTCAAATAGATATCAGGAAGTATTCTATGGGACGAGAACAACTAGAATATGAAAAAAATCTTGTTTGCAACAGAACTTAACGCTGCTTTACTACTTTGAGCATAAAATATTATTCATCAATACGCGTTTACAACACAATCTCACTGCAGGAAAACTGAAAATCTTTACAAGAATACGATAACTATCTCACCAATAGTACACATATGAACTGTAATTTGACGATACAAACTATATTTCCGAAATTGAATTTGTTAGAATAAATTCACCAGGTTTTGTCGCAGTTTAATTATTTCTATTTTTTTAGAAGGGTAAACATAGATACCTCCAGACCATATGCACGAGAAGTCATGAAACATAAGCATAAACACATGTCACAAGATGTCCTCAGCTGTGGCGGGAAAAGAAACTTGCTCATTTTGTTTACATTGAACTAGCAAGTCTATGTACCCAAATACATTACAAAACAGTGCTGTACCATTAATTAGTGTATATCATCTACGTTACTCTATAAAGTTGTACCCTGGATTCAATGCGTATTATAGAATTGTGACAGACACTAACGTACTCATTTGTTCCATAGTACTAGCAAATTTTCGGGTTTGATTTTGATTTGATTCGATTTAAGACTCATTTCCACAACAGCCTCAACGCTAGTTATAACAGGCTCCACAGTAGAGCAGTTTTAGGGCGAACCAAATACATTGTTTGATTCGATTCTCACTTCTACCAGAGCTTCAACACTAGTCGTAATAGGCTCCTCCGAGGGGCTCGATGATCATGGATTCCAGTAGGCTCGCACGCCTCTGTGTGCGAGGAAGAACAACGCTGTTAAAGTTAGAAAAATTTGGAAATTATAGCAATGTCAGACGCACGCTGGTGCGCACAAGAAAAACGCTTAGACGAAACTAATCAAATTTCAAATCATTTCGAACTTCAAGAGTAATGTGTACGCACGCTCGTGCCTACGGGTGGCAGCGTCGAGACTGGTTCAAGGTTTACGACTACACGGACAGAGTCGGCTCAGACAGCAACGCAACGCGACCTAGAACGCTACGCGGTCTAGGTCGATTATAGTACACTTCATTTATTCAGGTAAGACTCGGACGAGACTAATCCTCGCCTGCAATCGTTCAGAACTTAAAGAGTAACATGTACGCACGTTAGTGTGCACAGGTATCATCGTTGGAACTGGTACAAGGTTTACGACGACACGGACCAAGTCAGCTAGTTAAGTAGAGGTACAATTTATTTATTCAGGTAAGATAAAGACTCAGATAAAACGAATCTCCGACTCCAGCCACTCAGAACTCCAAGAGTAATATGTACGCGCGAAAGCGCGCCAACATCGTCGAAATTGGTACAAGGTGGCAGCGTCACGGATTAGATCAATTCCAACCTCAACGCGTATTATAGAATGTATGGACTGCTACGCAGCCCAGGTCAAGCCCAGAAACAACATATGGTCCGTGCACGCGCGCGCGAGCACAGACTGAAGAAAAAACACCCAGTCACAAAATTCACCGACAGAAACTACCGCACAAATTCAGTAGCATTGTTATACATGACAAAATTGTGGATCGTGAAAAAGAAAGTAAGAGCAGGTACGTCATGGGCAAAATATACAGCTTAAATTATTGATTTCGCACTTCTTGTTCAAGGGAATAGGGTGGAGAGGACATAGGTCCCATGGGTCCCAAAATAGCCAGATGAATTTCGGAGGGTAACCAGAGTTCCCCGGATCTTCTCGAGCTCCCCGGGTCCTCCGAGACCCTTCGTCTCAGCTCATCTCTGCTTGTCTCTAATAATTTCGGCCAGTCTCTGCTCGTCGCGACCAACTCGACTCGCCTCAACATGTTTCGACTGATCTCGACGCACCTCGACCAGCGTTGACGCGGCTCTCCCTCTCTGCGCCGGAAATCCTGTGGACTGAAATAACAAAATTTTATACTCAAGCATTTCACACACTTCCATTTCTCAGTGTATAGGTTTTACAGCGTGGAGAGGGAAGAAAGGGCCCATGAGTTCCGATGGGCCTCAAGAGGGTCTCAAAGTTCATCAAGGGAATCCCCATGAGTCAAATGTGTTAGAGAGCCTCAAGGGATCCTAGAGTTTTCCCCTAAATTTTCCTTGTCTTCCAAGTACCCCGGGTTCCTAGAATCCCCAGGTTTCCCAGAGTCCAGTGGGCCCCCCACTCCCCCGAGTCATCTTGTCTCAATTAGCCTCGAAATATAATAAACAATGCAAAATTTATCAACATAAAAAAGGCACATAAATAATAAAGCCCACGAGCTAAGAAATAATGAGATACTAACATAAACTTAATGATCTATAAAACGAGTTATTATCCATCCACCCCGAACCCCTTGTGACTAGTTGCGACGAATGCATTCTGAACTCTGGTTTCGCCATTTCATAGAGGACAATTGACAAGTTCAAGTTTTAGATTCAAGAATTGAAAACACTCAGCTATACGATTAAAATTCATCACTATAATTTAATAATAATTACCATTCAGAATACGCTCTAGTATGCCTTTAGTAAGCTAATTTGCACTGAACACCTCCTCAGAATATCAACAGTCTATCTGTGACTATACCTGGATGAGAAATAAAAAAAATCTGTATTGATACTTCCAGAATAGATTTGAAATGGTTAGGGCCAAATGAAGTTATTAATAATACTTATATCCGATAACTGCGATTTTGTTAGAAATAAATTTATTATATACTATCGAAGACCAGGTTACATCAGCGCAGTGTGTAGACGCACGATTGGATTTTGATTTGAGCCTAATATCCACCAGAGCCGCAACGTGCGTCATAATAGGCTCCCCCGTAGGGCTCGATGATGATTGATTCCAGTAGGTTCGCACGCCTAAGTGTGCAAGGAAAAAACTAAACAACGCTTTCAACGTGAGAAAATAAGTGAAAATTTTGGCAATGTCAGACGCACGCTGGTGCGCAAAAGAAAAAACGCTTACTCGAAACGGACCTCAGCTTCCAATCCTTTAGAACTTAAAGAGGGATGTGTACGCACCCTAGTGCGTACAGGTAGCATCGTCGGGATTAGTTCAAGGTCAGTGGCTACACGGGCAAATTCAGCTCCGATAGCAACGCAACACAATATTTACAGCAACGCGATCCAGTTGTATTGGTACAATATATTTACTCAGGTTAGATAAAGACCAAGATGAAACTAATCCTCGCCTCAAACCCGTCAGAACCTGATGATTAATATTTTCACACGCCAGTGCGCACATACAGTATCGTCGAAATTGGTACAAGGTTCACGGCTACACGGACAAATTAAGCTCCGCCAGCAACGCAACACAATGTTTACAGCTACGCGGTCTAGTTTATTTTTAGTATTTATTCAGCTGCGCAGTCCAGGTCAACCCCAGAAACTGCATATGGTCCGTGCACGCGCGAGCGAGCACAGACTGAAGAAAAAAATACCCATTCACAAAATCACAAACACGAACTCCAGCGTTACAATATTGTGGATCGTGAAAAAAATATATTAACAGGTTCATTATGGGCAGAAAAACTGCTCAGATTATTGATTTTGCACATATTGTTCAAGGGGCTAAGGCGGAGAGGGGCATTGGTCCCTTGGGTAGCAAAACAGCCCGATGAATCCCGGAGGGTGACCCATGTCCCCCGGGTCATCCCAAGCTCCCCGAGTCCCCTCGCCTCATTTGGGCCAGTTTCAGCTCGTCACGACCAACTCTACTCGCCTCAACATGTTTCGACTGATCTCGATGCACCTCTACCAGCCTCGACGCGACCCTCGCCCATATCGCCAGCAATCCGCGGACTGTAATGGTTAATTGTCCTACTCAAGCATCTCTCAAACATTTTTCTGTGCAAGGGTTTTACAGCGCTGGGAGAGGGATGCAGAGGTTCCAGGATTCAGAGGGGCCTCTAAAGCGGCCCACAGTTTCTCAAAAGGGTCCTAAAGGGTCTCGTGGGTGTCCCAAAGGGCCCCAGAAAGGTCCAAGTGGATCCCCTCATATCCACTTGGTCACCCAAGTCCCCCGGGTTCCAGAAACCCCGGGTCCCCGAGTCCCGCGGGTCCCACGAAAACCTCCCTTCTCTGGGTAACCTTGTCTCAACTAGCCTCAATTCATATATTAACAATAACCAATTCAAAATTTATCATCATGAAAAGGGCAGAGAAAAATAATAGAGCCCAAGCAATAATAAATAAAGTGTTAGTGATCTATAAAATGAATTATCATCCATCCACCCCAACGCACGATTGGATATGGGGTCCCTCACCAACTGACCCGGCCGCAAATGCCCTAAATCAATGACGCACCGCCACACCCGAAGCTCTGAGACGTACATGCCGCCAACAGACTGACTCGGAAACCGAATAAGACTGATGACGTGGATCCCCACGCACGACTAGTTTATTCCCCACACAAGCCTTCACGCTCGAGAACGACAAAAATGTAAAGCTCATTGAGAAAACAATAGACAAGAGGAAATTAATCTTAGCAAATTGGGGCCTAACCAGTTTCCGGCCTAATTGAAGGACCCAAGGGAATAGTGATATTTTCCAAGATTGGTTGAGGGAGTAACTCAATTAATCAATCTAATAAACTGATCAACACCTCTCCTGCAGGCACGTTGAGGCTCAGATTATTCGTTTAAAGAACGGCGGTTCGAGACAGGGAATCGATCATAATTGACCATTGGCTCAACATCAAACTTGAGCAGCTGGCATTTTAATGAATCTATCTAGGAGTAGAATAATTTTAAAAGTTTCCTGTTGAAATTGAATAGAGTTCAAGAACTAGAAAATGACTACTAGATCAAGATTAAGCAGACTGGTTGTCATCATGACCGAATACTGCACTGGCCCATTGTGCCCTCCTTAGACGGGCTGCAGACCAAAGAGTAACAAGATAAATGAAAGACTACGCAACAAGGAAAGAATTCGAGAATTCGTGCGTTTTTGTTAGACTACGAAATTTATATTTGTTTATGACTTCGATACCAATTAAAATTGAAACTACGTGGACAGCGTTCATCGCGAGCAAATGACATTGGACTAGACATGAATTGTACCAAATTAATGAAAGGACGTAAGTTGCGTGATGTTGCCTCGATATCGTCATTACCATTGAGTTATAGCTTGGGAGTTCAGATTCGGTATACGACAGTAAAAAATCTAATATCAACACTAAAAACTCTTTGTACAACCTTCAACATAGGATCAGGTTAAGTGAAATAAGCCCATCTTATGAAATGAGTGTTCGAAAACTCTTGGTTAAAAAGTGCCGTCAGGAACGGGTAGTTAGAAATAATGAAATGTCGTAGTCAGGAACAACACAGAACTGGAACTTTGGTTAGGTACTTACCATAGCTGTTCAAAATTCCGCCCATCTGCTGCAATACATGCGGGGAAGCGCAGGCGCAAGGATCGCCGAACGCCTTCAAAGACATCAGAAGTTTCAGTAATCCTAGCATAGGCGTCAATAATCCTGTCAATATTTTGTTCGAATAGAACTGGCGTTTCATACACCAAACCCATAAGGTGTCCCCAAAGGTAGACATCTAGGGGCGCCATGTTCGAAGACTTTGAAGACCAGGAGATGTGTCTACCACGACCAATCCAGCGGTGTGGACACCGCTGGATTGGTCGGGGGGCGTCATATCAGAAGGCTTCGATGACCAGGAGATGGGTCCGCCACGACCAATCCAGCGGTGTGGACACAGCTGGATTGGTCGTGAAGCGCCATGTCCGTAGACCCTGGTGACCAGAGATGGGTCAGTGACGACCAATTCAGTGGTGTGGACGCCGAACGTCCAACAACTCACAGCAATCGTAGCATTCTCACACATGCCCTGTAGAGTTAGATGGGCATATTTTACCAAGCCTAACCTTAAACTAAAGTTTGCTAAAAAATTCTGAAACACTAATAGGCCCATCATCTTAGATGGAACAGCGAGCCAGTTTACTCCAGACCGGACGCTGCCAAAGATGCCCAGAGATACGCAATATTTCATGAAAACTCACAATTTCTCGAGGGCTGATCTATGTGTCACAGTTCCTTTCTACTGCCGAAAGATTCGAGTCACATTTGAACAGGCGGCTCCACGTGAGTCATCGTAAGCTCCCCCACAGTGAACAGCCTCTGAGAGAGCCAACCATGAGTGATTCATCGTGTGACTGTTCATCAGTCCTGCCAACGGCAGGGAGATGAGATTGGTCAGTCGACTCAAATCAGACCATGTACAGTGAACAATTTTCAAAGTCTGCCCCCTCTCTAAATATGTACATTCATTCAATTGATCCACACATAGTTCACAATATTAAAAAAGCAAGAATTTTGGTCATTCTGTAGCCACGTACATGGACTCGGCAGAAATATCTTATTTCTTTCTGTCTAAATTCAAGTTATTAGGAATCAATAATAGTACATACACCAATTTCGGAAAATTCCACTGCAATATCATATGGCATGCTCCTCAATTACGATTCATGAAAGGATAATGGGAAAATGAATGTGTTCGAGGAATTAATATTTTTATTTTGAAAAAATACAGAACACTGAACATAGCAGTGGACGATATGTAATGCATGCAAAGCAGGACAGAAATATTATATATATATATATATATATATATATATACGTATACACATACATATTTATCCTTAAAAATATAAGCCCAATGAAGCAGGGATATGACAGCTTGGTATTGAAAGCCAGAATATATTCGAAATAAGACTTAGTAACGCAGTTTCATCATTTATATTTTTCTATTTCATAAATACAAAGTCATTTGTAGAGGACGTGAATGAATCTAGTTCGTCCACCAGTAAATGGTGGTATCCATAAATACCAGACCCTAGTATGGTTTTGATATTTCATTTAAATATTCATCTACTGTATTGTCATTATATACTTATACCGAAGACTTGTACCGCACGTACGTGGGTTGAAAGGTCTACAGATAATTGATTAATCAAATAGCCACAGTCAGTAGACTAGAAAGTTATACTTTATATTTAATATTAAACCAACACCTGTAACATCAATTGAGATACCATGATTGAATAGATCCCTTCATTAAGCTAATCATATCATTAAAAAATATCAGAAAGGAGATTAAGGACTCTGTATTTTAACCTCCTGATGAATTGTAACTACATTATATCTAAACACGTAGCTAGTTTATTTCTTCCATGCTTATGGACAATTTTTCCTTATGCAACAACTTTCCAGGTAACGACACTCGTGATCGGCTAAAGACCTCTCTAGAGAGGTTGATCGCAGGGAATACATTCAAATGCACGCACACTCAAAATCTTCACTTGTTCTCATTCCGAGATCACTAACAAATGTGATGTTTGCTCTAGTTGAACGCGACCAGAAAAAGTCCATGAACGAAGTATCGAAATGAACAGAATCTCTGAAGGAAGAAATACAGCGCTGCAGCCTCTAGCTCTTTCAGTAGTATACTGTATGTTACTGTATGGGGGCAAAGCAGTAATTGGAGATTTGTTGAGTGATTGTGCTTACTACTGTGTGAAAGTCCATGTCCTAGACGCTGTAAATGTAATCAGCATGCACGGGTGCGGCATGGGGTGCGGGCTTAGGCCACCCTCAAGTGCTGAGGCCACATGGCCCTAACACTGCTCAGCACGGAGCTTTGAACCCTTCTCTAGGAACCGAAGGATTCGCAGTCGTCTGCTGTCTGCAATCTCACTCATGACATGAATGGATAAAATAAATACATTATTTGGAGAAAGAGGATAGATAAAAAAAAGGCCTATCATTTACCGCCCCATATGAGGAAATGCGGAACCTGTGTACCACGATTAAAGGGAGTGCGAGTGGGAAGAGCGGAAACTGAGAAGTAAGGTAAATGGGAACTAAAAATAAGATGGAGGTAATTTATAATTAGGCAATTTCAAGAGGAGTGAGAATAGGAGAGAGTGAAGTGTGATTAAGACGTAATCTTGAAAGTTTTAGTTTCCTTCAAGGTCAAGACTAAAATTTAGAGTAGCTGGACCTTCAATGAACAGATTCCGGGAAATTACGGTAAAACTTAGTTTCGTACCACAGTGCTATTGTAAAAATAATGCATTCATTAGGCAATTTATTGCCGAATAATTCACTTTTATTGAACCGGACCAGACAGATACAGATACAGACACTAGGCCGCATCCCCCAGAAAGGGGGGTGGCCGACGGCAAGGCGCACCTCACACCCTCACACGCTCACATTCACACAACTTAGCCCTTTTGTGCTAAAGGGTCCGGCCGGTAGCCCCTCAACTTACACTCTGGGTCCCGAATGTACCGAGGAACCGTCGTCAGCAGCAGGGCCCACAGTTTTCACTGGTTTACCCCCGCCGCGTCATAATGGCCGGGCCCCCCCACCCACGACCATCCCGACAGCGGGATGCCAAGGGCGGGAAAGCACATCAGAGCAGCGTCAAAATCAACCATTCACAACCATTCTCCACTCACGCCTGTTCATTGCACG
>SDVV010020379.1:0-13332 GCA_016164225.1 Gammarus roeselii
ATGGGTCCAATCTTGCCCGGGGGTGAAAGGCTTCTTCTGGTTGTCAGGAATGCCTATCTACGGTTTTAAACCTCGTTCTAAGTGAATGCTAGAACATTTAGGGCCTTTCTTGTGTACCACGACTTTTGATGCAGGAAATGAGTGACACGCTACAACACACAACATCTATGCGTCCCGCCAATGGAAGAGTCTGTAAACAAAGCGAGCTGCGCTTGTTGCCAGTTTTGTCAGAATATTTCTCTAAATCATATTGTTGCGCTGCAACTATAATTGTAAGCTGTTTGTGCTAGCTGAACGAAATGTTGTTTACTACCTACAGAGATATGCAATAATATCAAAATATGTGATTGCCTAATCGTAATAGGCCTGTGATGCACCTATAATGCGTTTAGTGTTATTAAAAATAATGTAGGGTCGATCAAGGACCTCTACACCTGTACGCACTAGGGTGCGTACATATCAAACTTAATGTTCTAAAGGATTGGAGGCGGAGGTCCGTTTCGAGTAAGCGTTTTTCTTTTGCGCACCAGCGTGCGTCTATTATTGCTGAAACTTTCACTTTTTTCTAACGTTGAAAGCGCTGTTTTGTTTTTCCCTTTCACACTTGGGCGTGCGAGCTTGCTTTAATCAATGATCGTCGAGCCCTACGGGGGAGCCTATTATGACTTACGTTGAGGCTCTGGTGGAAATGATCAAATCAAATCAAATCTTCAAATTCAAAAGGATTGGAAGCGGAGGTCCGTTTCGTGTAAGCGTTTTTTCTTTTGCGCACCAGCGTGCGTCTGACTGCTAAAATTTTCAATTTTTTCTAACGTTAAAAGCGTTGTTTTGTATTTTCCTCGCACACCTAGGCGTGCGAGCCTATTGGAATCAATGATCATCAAGCCCTACGGGGGAGCCTATTATGACTCACGTTCAGGCTCTGGTGGAAATGAGGCCCAAATCAAATCAAATCAAAATCGTCTACAGCTCTGAGAGAATAAAATTTCAACTAGCACCGTTTTTCTATTTTGTCTTATTTCAGCATCGAGGATTTATTTCGTGCACAGGCATTTGCTTTCTACCAGGTTGAACGTCGTTTTCTCTAGAGACCTAACGATCAGTATCTTCGACTCGTGACTAAGTCACAAGACTCACTATATCAAACTGAATAAACACTGGTTTTCGAAGTACATGCCCGTTCAATTCAAGTTCGTAACAAGCGCCCTGCTATCACGACTGTACAGTACTCGCCTGGGCTTCGTCGTACATCTTGTGACCACATGACATCAGAGAAAGCTGATTTGACCACATGACCTCAGAGAAAGCTGATTTGACCGCATGACATCAGAGAAAGCTGATTTGACCTCATGACATCAGAGAAAGCTGATTTGACCATATGACGTCCGAAAAAGCTGATTTGACCGCATGACATCAGAGAAAGCTGATTTGACCACATGACATCAGAGAAAGCTGATTTGACCAAATAACATCAGAGAAACCTGATTTGACCTCATGATATCACAGAAGCTGATATGACATTCCAAGGCCAGTTAGTAGATTGGTCTTGTATGTATAATTAATTAGTACACAAAGACTGTGAAACTTAAGGCTGTGCGAATGGGTTGTTCTGACGAGTAAAATCATCGGTTTTAAATTCAAAGGATAGAAATTTTGAACTGAGGTATGGAAACTATTTCCCTTCTCAAAATATATACTTTTTTCTACTGAATAGGCACGTTTGAGACTCACACAGCCTGGATCGGCTGCTGCTGGGATAACTAATGGCTCTGTTGTCATGATGCAGCAAACATTGATGGGCCGATTGAGTTGTTCTAGCAGCCAACACAAACGTCATCTGTTTGTGTGATCAAAGCATCTAAGCTTCATCAGAATTGTTTCAGTTTTCCTGATTATTTGCGTATAAGTTCGCCGGGTTACGAAATACCAGTCTGGCCATACAAATGGCTGTGACGTCATATAACCACTAAAAACTTCCCCAGAATGACCCAACGGAAGCAAAGTGGTTATCCTTGTTCTCTTACGACATGGTAGAAAAAGAATATTCGGTAATGGTAAATTTTCTATTACAAAAAACAATAAGACACTAACAATTGTAAATCCGTATTTTAATTTCGTAACAAGACGAATAAATGAGAGATAAATCCGTGAACTTCATTCAGTTTACTAATATGAGAGATAAATCCAGGAACTTCATGCAGTGTACTAATATGTGAGATGAATCCAGGAACTCCATGCAGCTTAGTATTATGAGAGATAAATCCAGGAACTTCATGTATACTAATGTATGTATGTATAGACATACAGCCGTTTCCCCCTAGTTAGGGGGGTGGCTAGGTTAGGCAGACACAGAGAGGGGGAGGAGCCCAATCTCCCCGCCACAAGACCGCCGTGTCCCTGCCGAGGCTCGAACTCGCGACATGCAGCACCAGAGGCTGACACTGCAGTCGGATACGCTAACCACTCGGCCACGGCGGCGGCCCTATGTATATTAATGTGTGAGATTAATCCATGAACTTCATGCAGTGTACTAATATGTGTAAGGTGCGCTTTTAATAAAGGTGCAGTTTACTATCAGGTTGGGGCTTGATTGACAATGATTGCTAACTTTTTTTTTGTCCGGCTAAAGAGTATTATTGTTGAGTTCACTTTTTATTTTCACGATCCCAAAAAATTTCGATCAGCACCAATAGCAATCACGCGGAATAGAATAATTGGAGTAAATAGAGGCAAGTGCTTAAAAATTACATTTGATGCAGAATCTAAGAATATCATCCATATAAATTTATGTGGTAATATTAACTAAAATGGGAAAACAATGAAGGGAATGCTTGCGAACGACACACAGTTCTCTCGTCCAATTCCGTGCGCATGATGCACCGTTCTTTCGTCCTATTCCGTGCGCATGGTGCACTATTCTCTCGTCCTATTCCGTGCGCATGATGCACCGTTCTTTCGTCCTATTCCGTGCGCATGGTGCACCATTCTCTCGTTTTATTCCGTGCGCATGGTGCACCGTTCTCTCGTCCTATTCCGTGCGCATGATGCAATGTTCTTTCGTCCTATTTCGTGCGCATGGTGCACCGTTCTCTCGTCTTATTCCGTGCGCATGGTGCACCGTTCTTTCGTCCCATTCCGTGCGCATGGTGCACCGTTCTCTCGTCCTATTCCGTGCGCATGGTGCACCGTTCTTTCGTCCCATTCCGTGCGCATGGTGCACCGTTCTTTCGTACTATTCCGTGCGCATGGTACACCGTTCTCTCGTCTTATTCCGTGCGCATGGTGCACCGTTCTTTCGTACTATTCCGTGTGCATGGTGCACCGTTCTCTCGTCTTATTCCGTGCGCATGATGCACCGTTCTTTCGTCCTATTCCGTGCGCATGGTGTAGCGTTCTCTAGTCCTATTCCGTGCGGAAGGGCTGACTTGACCGACCCAAACAAAAAAATAGTATTTAGAACTATGGATAATCATTTCATTTTAATAGCTGGGAAATGTAGACAAGAAATTGAAATTATTCTGCAGGTAGAAATCAATTAGTAGTTACGTTTACCCTCCAATCACTCCTCAATAAACTCGCCACCCAGAGGCAAGTCTGTAATGTCTACTTTGGTCTATTAGCTATTCAATTTGAAATTGCTATGTATTTATACATTCAAAATATAGGGCTGTGTTTTTGGATGTTTGCTGATCATGAATCGTTCAACTCATTCAGGTGAAGTTGATTGATTTTATTATCCATTTTTCACGATCACTAAGTCGTGGCGCAACTGCTGGGTATCCAGTCGTTACCTGACGGTGTGAATGATCACTCACATCGTCACATTCAACATGCCGATCCGGACTGGGAGGCTTGTAAAGACTCACATCAGAACCTGGCCTAGATCATGTAGGCATGTATGGTAGTGGTTCACTAACTCTCTTAGACCCACACATACCCCGACCACCATTACTTTCCTCTGCATTAGTCGGGTGAACCAAATTAGGACCTCTTACCAATTATTTCAAATAAAATATTCCAGTTTCAGATCGCAACTTTGTGTGTAATCAGGATGTAGTGTGTATTCATTTTGTACTTTAAACTTGCTATGCCATTTCTTTGTTCGTGGCATGTTCCGCGATGGTTGTGAACTTATTCAGCTGTTAAAGTTAGATGCCCGCTATCCTTCATATTAGGTCCCATTTACTCAGTTACTTTATAGTTACTTAATCTGAATTGGTGTTCTTGGCTTATCATTCTACTTATTTTTTTATCGGGGCATATTTTTATGTATAGATTAAAGGAGGATCAATTATATCTTACCGTTTGTGTATGAGTACTGTTTTTTTATGTAGGTGCGTTCGACATGGCGAAGAAACTTCGAAAGTGGCTCACTGGTCTTTTGCTCCTCAGCGTGATATCCGTACGCGCGTGGGAGCTGAAATAGGAGAAAATATAGGAAACAATTATTTGTTGGCACAAATTTGACTTATAACTTAAGAATACTACAGAAAATTTCGTAGAAGAGAGCACGAAGACTGAACATATACCTAGAAGAGTGGTCACGACAGAGTAAGCGTCAGACAGACTTGTTTTACGTTTACGTCATCGTGATAGGACCTAATAGGACGCTACATGATTGCTAGTGATTGACACTCTTTATAGCTCACCAATTATGTTCGGGATTGTGGAAAACAATGGTGCTAAGAGAAAGTAAGTTGAAGAAAACAGCGCTGATTTTAAACTGTCAACAGATATAGGAAAAATTGGAGCATAAACGTACCTATAGCAGCATTGTATAGGTATTTTAATTAATAATGACCACAAACTTTGTGTGACTTCGTAGAATGCCAGGGGCAAGTGTGAACAAATCAGGTGAGTGATCGTCCACAGGAACAGTAACTTTGGATAAGCGAAGTGATTGCATGGTCAAAAAAAGACGGATAATCTCCCAATATATATATTAGTTGACACTGAAACGAGCAAGATCATAAAAAACTTTGTTGAAGCTGCACCACGAGAAATAATTAGCAACAACCGGTCATTTTACTGCAAACAAATGAGTCCCCTCTTATTGGACGATTAAAATTATCCTAGACGGACATCATTATCAGAAAATCAGAATCGTTCTTAGCTGTTTATCTGTCTACAAACTAAAACACCTGGTTTTCTACAAGAAAACCAAACAAAAAAGTACACACCACCATGGTTCACAATTAATTACACAAATCGGGTTTAACAACCTAATTTTGGAGAGAACTATTTCTTTACAATAAATCCAGCACTTCAAAAGACTCATAATTAATTAACATGTTTTTATCAGAGACAATTACTCCCCAACATTTGATAAAACCCAGGTTTCAAGCTCACTCTGAAGCTGAAGTCTAACTCACGAGACAAATGTTGATCACTTTTTTCGCGTTATCAATGTCCCTGTAGGAATCCCACGAAATTAGTTTAATAACCTGTCTATTGATACATTAGGGAAGACGTCTAATACACTGCAACAACTGATCTGGGAGTATACAATTGTTTTGTAAATTCATTACAGCAAAATTCAATATGGGACATCCTGTACCAGCTGTCCGTGGGAGTATGGAAGCCGCAGCTATTTTAAATAGCCGGTGCTTCTCGGACGCACAAATTCATCAGCTACGGTGCAACGCTGCTGACGGAGTATTTTTCCTACGTTTTCAAATTTCGCTCAAATGAGCCAAGCCATAGCGAAAAGCGTCACGAGTATTCAATTCGTGTTTTTACTCATTGTTAGGATGAAATATTTTGGCCAACGGAATTTGCTCCGCCCTCTTTCCTACATTAGATATGAAGTTGAGAACTAATTACCGATTACGTAATTATTTTATTTGCATTATAACCGTGTGCATCAGTATTACCATGGCAACGGTCAGCGGGCCCAGTTTCATTAAAGACCTCATTTATATGAGGTCTTTGGTTCTATCAGCTGATTGGTGGCTCAAGGTTAGTCAACAACACTGTTTTAGCGCGCGAGAGACCAGTTTCGTTCCGGATGTGCTGGAGAGCGGTCTGTCACAGACTTGCTGCGGGAGAGAGCACCCTCGGCGTGAAACGTGATGTGTATGTCGCGCCCTGCCTAGCGCAACTAGTGGTCTCTTCAAAGGAAATCAGTGACTCAGTTTGTGAGAGTATTTTTAACCATGGCTAGTGACGAGGAAGAGGTGGTGGGGGCCGAAAACCCTGGCAAAGACTGGAGTGTATTTTGGTCATGCGTTTGGTGGGCACCCAAGCAGTTGGCCGCTTCAGTGGACAATTTCATGTGGTGGTTGTGGGGCGGCGCTGGTCTCCCGGCAGCAATGGATACCCTTAACACTCTTCTGCTGGGGTGGCTCTTTTCCGCCGTTTTAATTTTAATTTTGGTCAAATTTTTATACGACAAATTTTTACGTGGCAGCGACGAGGAGGAATTGTACTGTGAGGCATATGGTGGTCAAAGTGAGACTCGAGAAAATGCCAGTGCAGAGCAAACGGCCACAGAAAAGAGCGAGGCTCTAGCCCGACAGAAACGAGAGGCGAGACGGGAACCAACTATCGTGCCGAGTCCCGTTTCCCTGGCTAAGGGCTCAGCAGGTCCTGCCGCTGGACAGGATGCTGATGCTGTCCGTTGGATAAACTCCATCATGCAGTGGATGTTCCGGGGGCCCCACAAAGCAATTTCCGGACCTTATCTTGCTCTGCTTAATGACATGACTGCACAGACTGCCTTGGAGGTATGATTAGCAACCTACTGGGTATGCACTTGCTTATGGTAGATTATCGATGCCAGTAGGACATTGACTCCAGTGCTCTAGAAAGCCTTTGCACTCGATGGTAGATTTGTGAATGTTATAAGCCTGGGAGCAGCCTTTTTTTAACTTTGGCAAAATGGGGCTGCCTTTCTGCTTATGTCCTAAGTAAAATGGTCAAATTATGAAAACAAGAGGTTAGGAAACTCGTAGCATTGGAAGGTAAACAAAGTGTATAGCTTATGAAGAAACATTTTCAAATGTTCAAAATATATTTAGATCGATTTGTCACAATTCATGCAATTGTAAGTAGGAAGTGAAAGTCAAGGAATTACATCTAACATATGCCATATAAAAACATGAACATTTGATTCTTCAGCAATAATTTTTCCATAAAATTTTTTTTTGAACAGAACTCAAAAAGATTTTTGCTTGTAAATATTTAATTTTCCGGGCAACTCAGGGCACCGGGCAGACATTGGTCTGCCCGGTGCCCTTATTCCAATTTCCATCATGCCTAAGATTACTGATGGCTTCTTAATGTAAACTAAGTAGCTATTTAAAATTATGACTAAGCAATGTAGAAGGGCTGCTTTGCCAATCCTCAAGTAAATAAGCCAGAGGACTGATTTCTAGTCTATTTGAACTCTGGTATATTAACATAAAAAGTCTCCCTATTATTGTAATAAAAATCTTGATTAGTACACTAAGTAACAGTGCACTTTTCAATATCAATTTGTCTTCAAACATGATGTCTAAATGCCTGGTCTGTGGTTTTATTTGCAAGGTAATCATTTTCATACTCCAAAAGAGGCTGCCCGATGATCAATGCACCAATACATTAGATAGAGGAGAAGTAGCTACCCTGTTTAAAGTTGCTCACTTCAGAATGTGCAGAATTTCTATCTCCACTGAAAAATTGATGATGGTTATTGTGGTTTTCATTAAACAAAATTAGTGATAGCTATTGGAATATTGATGTAGGTTTGTTGTTAACATGGGCACATGAACAGTAGTTAGCTACACACCATAAGTTTCTTCAGAACAATCATTGGTAGCTTGCATGACTGTTAAGGCAAGCATTTTTGTAGACAACATTTCCTTACAGCTGTAAGAAGCTAACATGTAATTAATTCATGGCAAATATTCTGCATCATTTACAAATCCTGAATTACCCATTAATTGACAACTTATCTATGACTATAGATGCCTATTCACCATGTTTATTGAATTTATAAGTGAATAAGTACATCTAGTGGTCTACACTTAGATGTATGATGCAAAGATGGGAGAATCTGACATCATTCCATTGCCAGGCTCAAACCTGGACACACCCAATCCCTACATTTTAGCTACTTGATTCATGCTTGTATTCTGATTACATGTCTACTTCAATAACATCAAACTATGGGTTCAAATTTCACTATGGCCAAACTGTTTGGTGAGGCGTTCAACAAAAATAAATCAGCATGCTTATGATGATAGGACAGTGCTCAACTTTGCATTCAGGTTTTATTGGTGTAACACTTGCTCTCTGATTCTAAATAGCCAGGTAAGTGTTTTGGAAGATTGTGTGCAATTAACTTTTTGAACAAATTGTTTACAATTTGCTTGCTATTGGCCAAGACATAATCTATCCAGTTATAAATCTGTGGTTGAAGGACGTCTTAATAATGTATGGTGTCCTATGGAAAACAGCTATCAACATAGCTATGTTGTTGAGTGAAATCGGTTCACTTACTATTTGGTTGTGAATGAGCTGAGAAGCGTGTAACTACCATTATTAGCTAATTAGCTGTAACTCATTGACAAATTACTACGGTCGAGAATGTCATGGGGGCACTGACCATCTTCCCATCTATGTATAGCTTAGTATCTATTGATCAAATATTCATGAGTTTACCGCTCATGACTTTCATTTGTCAGGAAGTAGCTACATAGCTAGGGAAAACAAGCTGAATAAACAAGCTTTGCCTTTCTGTATCCTTCCCTCATTTGTCTCCTGCAACATCTACCTCGGTCTATGCAATAGGATCATAGCTGGTGTCAGTGCCGTCGTGCTCTCAGTGTATGAAGCTGCTATCTTGCCCGCCGATGGAAACAATGATATAAAGATTAGATAGCATTGATAACGACTTGTACCGATGGTTGGAAGCCTTCAAACTGCACCTCTACCACCAGCATAGTTGTGTTATCTCTTCGTTGCACCTCTTACACCTTGCACTGCTTACTATTGAATGGGTGTAACGTTTATCATTTTACAAATAGTTAGCTTGAAGGCTTGCTAATCTTCATTCTAGTAGGGATTACAGAACGTTACCATCGTCTTTTACATTGGTAAATGGTATCGATGATAAATTTGGAACGTCATTAAAACTGACGGGAATGATGCTAATAAATAACTCAACGATTGAGTTGACTTTACAAAAATTTCAAAATGGCATCTGTCCCTTAACTGTGCTCAGGAATTCGCTGCACCATTGTTTACAAATATAGCGTGCGTTCGTCATTTAATTTCCTAGGTTCTCTGGAATGAGAGTACCTACCCTGCAAAGGGTATCATACTGCCATTTATGCAGCACTCTTTCGTGCCACTTGAGGTGTGGCTACTTCGGCTACCTGCGCTGTTGTTATAAGAGATAAAAGGAAGTAAATCATGGCATTGAAATTCTTCACTTCACTGATATTCAATACAATACCAATGAAGGGTTCTGACGCCGCAACAATTTAATTGTATGAACAAAGCAGTACGAGTGACACAATAAATAAAAAATCACAATCTTGCTGAATAGCAGCTACTTACACATCAGTGTCACATCAGCGATAACAGTCGACATGGTTATGACGGAACGCATTTTGTCTCCTTGCTCGCTCACCAGCGACAGCTGTTGACATGGTTATGACGGAACGCATTTTCTCCTTGCTCGCTCACCAGCGATTGCAGTTGACATGGTTATAACGGAACGCATTCTGTCTCATTGCTCGTTCACCAGCGATAGCAGTTGGCATGGTTATGACGGATTATGACTGAACGCATTGTCTCCTTGCTCGCTCACCAGCGATAGCAGTTGACATGGCTATGACGGATTATGACTGAACGCATTGTCTCCTTGCTCGCTCACCAGCGATAGCAGTTGACATGGCTATGACGGATTATGACTGAACGCATTGTCTCCTTGCTCGCTCACCAGCGATAGCAGTTGACATGGCTATGACGGATTATGACTGAACGCATTGTGTCCTTGCTCGCTCAACTGCAACTGCCAATGTTCTGATATTTTACGGTGGACTCTCGCTTGCAGTTTTTCGATCAACTGTAAACGGAGGAGTGAGGATCAAATTACCAAATCAGTTCTATGAATACTTTTAAATATGTAACAGCGATGGAAAACAAATACCTACCTAGCTGATATCCTTTGTGTACTAAGGTGCAAATGTGCTGCTGTCATCCTCGATTCTCCTTGATTATCTAATCATTGATTCGTAGATACTATGATTTTGTTCATTCAAATTAAACTTACTTATTAACTTACTTTTATCTGCGATGTACACTTATTACTAAGCATCAACTGAAATCCACATGACATTTAACGTGTGTTCCACGCATTGACTGCTGTGGAAGCAAACTGTGTCACCAGTTTGAGCTGAACGGACGTGTGTTTCATGTATTAACTGCTGTGGAAGCGAAACTGACGTGGTTTTCTTGTATTAACTGTTGTGGAAACTGAACTGTTCCACCAGTTTGAGCTTATAAACTGCTGCGGAAGCTGAACTGCTCCACCAGTTTGAGCGTATTAACTGCTACGGAAGCTAAACTGCTCCACCAGTTTAAGCGTATCAACTACTGCTGCGGAAGCTGAACTGTTTCACCAGTTTGAGCGTATCAACTGCTGCGGAACATTAACTGTTCCACCAGTTTGAGCTCACTCAACGTGTGTTACACATATTAACTGCTGCGAATGCTGAACTGTTCCACCAGTTTGGGCTCAAACAACTCCTGTTACACGTATTAACTGCTGTGGAACTGTTCCACCAGTTTGAGCTCGAATGATCTATTATTTATTGACCCATCGTCCGAACGTCCCAACAAGAGCCACTAATGAAGGGAGTGTTGAAGGGTAAGCCCTCCTCCTCGCTCCATCTCCTCCTGGCATCCTGACACCCTCGTAAACAGACACCCCCGGTGCCGTGACAGGGCTGTGTCAGGGCCAAAAGTACTATGCATAGTGCTTAGGTGCTTTTATTGGGCCTGCTACAATATGTATACACGTTACCTATATTCCATTTCGAGTTTGTCGTCTTTTTCTACTAGGTCGCTATCAGGTGTACTGTAAAGTAGGGTAACTTTTTCGGCCATCCAATGTAGCTATCTGTCTTCCAGTTGTTTCAGCTGTTGCGGGAACGTGAAAGTACCTACCCATTTGTTCCATAACTAGAAAACCCATTGTGAACCAAAATACCATATTAGTTGAAATTGTACCCTTTTGGTTCACGGCATACTTTGTAAAGCACCAGAGTACCACGAGGTGTTTCGCGAATAAAGGATTTTTATTTGCTCCTGATTCGGGGTGGAGCGGGGTCTGGAATAGGCTTACACATCACCAAACCCTATTGTTAGTGCCGCTAAATGTTCATAGGTGTTGTACGCATTAAGTAACGAGGAGAGTTTGCGTGGAGGAAGCTTGATGTGTTGACGCTGAATGAGTCGATGACTGGTAGGGGCGAATGTGAGTTAAGTGTTGTGAGTGGAAGGAAATCAGGTGTGGAGGAAGGTGTGGTGTTTTTTCGAGTAAGGACGTGTCTTTTAGGTTGATGTGGGTAAAGGTTAAGTTAGGTGAAGACGATGGGCGTTTGTGAGTGCTTACGCACCAGGTGGGATTGGCAAGGAACAGGTGCCTTCTGGAGTGGTAAAGGCTCTGCAGATCAGATTTTTTTAGGTAATCAGGGAGGTGTTGTGGAGGGTGTTGCGTTTGTACGAAGTGGGAAAAACTTGTCGAATGCGGGCCACAGTTTCGATGTTGGCAGCATAACGTGTGTCAGAGTAGGGAGTGACGCGAGTGCCTGGTTCCCAGTTAAAGTGGGACTGAGACAAGGTTGCATTGTTATAATCGGCCTCCGCTGGCACATATTTTATAAAACTTGGCTAACCGAACATTACCATCGAGAGGTGCGTAGTGTGTGTCCTAGAAACAGTGTAGGCCTTAGGCCTATTAACCCTTAGCTAAAGTTACTCGAAGAAATCCCGTGCCTTGCATATCTTTAATTCCCCTCCGATGTTTGTTTAGAGAAACTGGTGGTCCCCTTCGCGGATCGTATAACGTAGGAGACATTGACGAGTTGAGGGCCATTTGCGCACCTTGTAAAACTCCGTGTGTCAGCAATCGTAGGGAATAGATCCCATAACACTGTTTAGCTCAGGGGTATCATATATGGTAAACAATAGATGGGAGGAGAAAACAAAATCCGCTGAAAGACTCAATTGTAGCGTACCAATGAGGTCTGGGTATTAGAACGCCCCACCTCTTTACATGGTCCAAAAATGTGAATTTGTTCCCTTATTAGAGGATTTCTTCATACACCTACTCAAGGCCCTCCCATATTATTCAGGGCGCAGACCCGAACGAAAGAGGACAGACACTTGCCATCAGCTGCGACCATCGGGCAGAGCTGACACACTCCAGCAGCTTATAGCCTGCGGATGTAGGCTTCTACTCTACCCTACGCTCGTTTTACACTTAATACATACCTTTTTGCTGTTCATTTACACTTTTGTTACGTTGTGTCCGTTATTACAAATCTATATTCATTACTCTATTGATAGAGTAACTTTTGTCATGTTACTTTTTAATACAAAAAGACTTTTCTAAAACCAAAGTTTGATCATTCCTACCTTGATTTACCCGATTATCGCAACCTTGAAACATTTAACATAACATTGGTGGCAGCGGTGAGATTACGAGAGAGTAAAACCGAGCATCATGAATTTCAAAACCGTTAACCCCAATTTACCGACCTAGCAGAATAAAATACCCGCAAATCATGTGGTTCAAAACGCGTAAACAAAAAAAAATACATTAACATAAAATAACACATCATGGCCACAATCCGAATAATTGTCTTATGATCAAATGTAAAATGCAGTGTGTCCGATGTAATTATTAGAGTGATGCGTATCCAGGTCGAGTTTATTGAATTCATCTAGAAGAGGTGAAAATATGTAATTGATAAGATGTGTGAGGGGTCAACCTGTCACCTGCGTGTGACATCTACTATGTCCATAATAATGTGTAAAGTAATAATTCCTGTCACCTGCGTGTGATATTTTACTAGGTCCATAATAATGTGTAAGGTAATTATTCTATAGGTCATGTCTCCCGAATTGTGTAATTAGATCATAAGCTTCGTTCACTTTTGGCCTATGTTAGTTCAACGTTACCTTGAACCAACATACGCTGAAATGAGCAAAAATAATACAATGAAACTAATAGACAGTATCTATCCCATCCTTCCGTGGCCTCCTGTCAATTAGGAAAAAAACGTAAGGATGGGTACAGAGCGAGTCTAGCACGTGGTGGCATGCCCTAAGCAAAAT
>SDVV010020380.1:0-13332 GCA_016164225.1 Gammarus roeselii
ATAACAACTAAAACAACTAAAACGACTACAACACCTAGAACAACTGAAACACCTAAACAACTAGAACACATAAAACAACTATAACAACTAAAACAACTGAAACACTAAAACAACTAAAAAACCTTTAACAGCAAAACAACTAAAACAACTAAAACAACTAGAACAACTACAACTACTAAAATAACTAAACAACTAAGACACCTAAATCAACTATAACACCTATAACAACTGAACCAACTAAAACAACTAAAACAACTAAAACAACTACAACAACTATAACACCTAGAACACCTAAAACACCTAGAACAATCGGAACACCTAAAACAACTAAAACACCTCAAACAACTACAACACCTAAAACAACTAAAACACCTAAACAACTAGAACACCTAAAACACCTATAACAACTAAAACACCTAAAACAACTAAACAAATAAAACAACTAGAACACCTAAAACAACCATAACACATAAAACACATATAACACATAAAACACCTATAACACCTAATTGACCTATAACACCTAAACACCTTTAACAACTAAAACACTTAAAATAATTAAAACAACTAAAACAACTATAACAATCAAAACAACTACAGTACCTAAAACAACAACAACACCTAAAACCACTATAACAACTTAAACGACTAAAACAACCTTAACAACTCAACAACTAGAACAACTAAAACAACCGAAACAGCTGAAACAACTAGAACAACTAAAACAACTAAAAAAACTAAAACATCTAAACAACTGAAACACCTAAAACAACTAAACACCTATAGCCCCAAAAACAAATGAAACACCTATAACAACTAAAACAACTAGAACAACTAGAACACCTAAAACAACTATTACACCTACAACACATAAAACACATATAACACCTAAAACACCTGAAACACCTATAACACCTAAAACACCTATCTCAACTTAAACACCTAGAAGAACTAAAACACATAAAACAACTAAACACATAAAACAATTAAAACGCCTATAAAAAACTATAACATCTATAACAACTATAACACCTATAATAACTACAACAACTGGAACAACTGGAACAACTAAAACACCTAAAATAACTAAAACAAATGGAACAACTGGAACAACTAAAACAACTAAAACATTAAAACGACTAAAACAACTCTAACAACTAAAACAACTACAGCAAATGAATCAACTATAAACAACTTAAACAACTAAAACAACTAAAACAGCTAGAACAACTAAAACAACTAAACAACTAAAACAACTAAAACAACAATAAACAACTAAATCAACTAAAACACCTAAAATACCTATTACACCGAAAAACAACTAAAACACCTTAACAAACATAGACACTTAAACACCTGGAACACCTATAACACCTACAACACCTAAAACAACTAAAACACCTATGACACCTACAACAACTATAACACCTAAGACACCTTTAACAACTAAAACAACTAAAACAACTAGAACAACTGAAACAACTGAAACACCTTAACAAACAAAAACACCTAAACACCTAAAACACCTATAACACCTACAACACCTAAAACAACTAAATACCCATGACACCTACAACAACTATAACACCTAAAACACATATAACAACTAAAACAACCACTCACCTAAACACCCATAACCCCTATAACACCTAAAACACCTACAACACATAAAAACCCTATGACAACTAAAACACATACAACAACTTAAACAACTAAACAACTAAAACAACTAAGACAACTAAAACAACTAAAACAACTAAAACAACTAAAACAACTAGAACATTTAAAACACCTTAAACAACTAAAACAACTAAAATAACTACAACAACTGAAACAATTAAACACCAATAACAACTAAAACACCTAAAACACTAAAACACTTATAACAACTACAACACCTATAACAACTAAAACAACTAAACAACTAAAACAACTAAAACAACTACAGCAACTGAAACACCTAGAACAACTGAAACAACTAAAACAACTAAAACACATGAAACAACCATAAAACCTAAAACAACTAGAACACATAAAACAACAAAACACCTATAACAACTAAAACACTTACAACTAAAACATCTAAAACAACTAAAACAGCTAAAACACCTACAACACCTAAACACCTAAAACACCTAGAACACCTGAAACACCTAAAACACCTAAAACACATATAACAACTGAACACCTACAACACCTAAAACAACTAAAACACCTAAAGCAACTAAACACCTATAACAACTAAACACCCAATACAACCAAAACAACTGAAAGAACTAGAACACCTAAATCAACTAAACACCAAAAAAACACATATAACAACTAAAACACCTAAATCAACTGAAATAACTTAAACAACTAAAGCAACTAAAACAACTAAAACACCTATGACACCTAAAACACCTAAACAACTTAAACACATAAACGACTAAAACAACTAAAACACCTATTACAACTAAACAACTAAAAAACTTAAACACCTAGAACAACTATTACACTTCAAACAACTAAAACCCCTAAGACAACTAAACACCTACAACAACTAAAATACAGGGAACAACTATAACACTTAAAACAACTAAAGCACATAGAAACAACTAAAACACCTAAAACAACTACAACACCTACAGCAACTAAAACACCTATAACACCTAATACACCTAAAAAACACATAAAACACCTATAACACCCATAACACCTAAAAACACATATAACACCTAAAACACCTTGAACAACTAAAACACCTACAACAACTATAACACCTAAAACAACTACAACAACTATGACAACTAAAACAACTAAAACAACTAAAACACCTGCAACAACTGAAACAACTAAAACAACTAAAACAACTAAACAACTATAACAACTTATACACCTGAAACAACTAGAACAACTGAAACACCTCTAACAACCAGAACACCTAGAACAACTAAAACACTTTAAACGACTCGAACACCTTCAACAACTGAAACACCTATAACAACTAACACACCTAAAACACCTAAAACACCTTGAACAACTAAAACACCTAAACAACTATAACACATATAACTTTAAAACACATAAACCAACTAAAACACATAAAACAACTGAAACAACTACAACACTAACCAACTAAAACACCAACAACACCTAAAACAACTGAAACACCGAAACAACTAAAACAAATGAAAACAACTAAAACACCTCTAACAACTAGAACACCCAAAACAACTAAAACACCTAAAAAAACTAACACACCTTGAAAAACTAAAACACCTAAAATAACTAGAACACCTAAACAACTAAAACACCTAAACAACTATAACACCTACAACACCAATAACAACATAAAACAACTAAAACGTCAGAAACAACTAGAAAACCGAAATCAACTAAACACCTAAAACACCCAAAACAACTAGAACACCTAAATCAATTAAAACAACTGAAACAACTATAACAACTAAAACAACTAAAACAACTAAAAACTTAAACACATAAAACAGCTATAACACTTATAACAACTAAAACCCCTAAAAACAACTAAACACCTAAATCAACTAAACACAGAGAACAACTATAACACTTAAAACAACTAAAACACCTAAAAAACAACTGAAACACCTAAAACAACTACAACACCTACAAAAACTAAAACACCTAAAACACCTAGTACACCTAAAACACATAAAACACCTAAAACACCTACAACACCTAAAATACATATAACACCTAAAACACCTAGAACAACTAAAACATCTAAAACAACTATAACACCTAAAACAACTACAACAACTATAACAACTAAAACAACTAAACAACTAAAACAACAAAAACACCAACAACAACTATAACACCTAAAACAACTACAACAACTATAACAACTAAAACAACTAAACAACTAAAACAACTAAAACACCTGAAACAACTGAAACAACTAAAACAACTAAACAACTGAACAACTATAACAACTAAAACCCCTGAAACAACTAAAACAACTGAAAAACCTCTAACAACTAGAACACCTAAAACAACTATAACACTTTAAACGACTAGAACACCTTCAACAACTGAAACACCTATAACAACTAACACACCTAAAACACCTAAAAGACCTTGAACAACTAAAACACCTAAAACAACTACAACACATATAACTTTAAAACACCTAAACCAACTAAAACACATAAAACAACTAAACAACTAAAACCCCTGACCAGCTTAAACACCTGGAACACCTAAAACAACTATAACACCTAAAACAACTGAAACACCTATAACAGTTAAAACTTCTACAACAACTATAACACCTAAAACAACTGTAACACCTATAACAACTAGAACACCTAAAAATAACTACAACACATAAAACAACTAGAACACATGAAACACCTAAAACAACTAAAACACCTTAAACAACTAAAACACCTAACACAACTAAAACACCTAAAACACCTAAAACATATATAACACATAAAACACCTATAACACCTAAAACCACTATATTAAATATAAAAGCTAAACGACCACAACACCTAGAACAACTAAAACACCTAAACAACTAGAACACTTAAAAAAACTACAACAAATAACACAACTATAACAAATAGAACAACTAAAACAACTTCAACAACAAAAACAACTAAAACAACTAGAACAATTAGAACAACTAAACTACTAAAACAACTGAAACAACTATAACAACTATAACAACTGAAACACCTACAACAACTATAACACCTAAAACAACTACAAAAACTATAACAACTAAAACAACTAAACAACTAAAAAACCTAAAACACCTGAAACAACTGAACCAACTAAAACAACTAAAACAACTAAACAACTAAATGACCTAAACAACTAAAACACCTAGAAAAACTAAAACAACTAGAACAATTAAAACAACTAAAACAACTAAAACACTTGCAACACCTAAATCCACTATAACAACTAAAACACATACAACAACTGAAACAACTATAACAGCTAAAACAACTTAAACAACTATAACAACTAAAACAACTAAAACAACTATAACAACTAAAAAAATTGAAAAACAACTTGAACAACTAAAACACCTAGACAACTGAAACACCTATAACACCTTAACACCTAAAACACCTATAACACCTTAACACCAACAACACCTAAAACAACTAAAACACCTAAACAACTAAAACAAATAAAAAACAACTAAAACACCTCTAAAAACTAGAACACCCATAACAACTAAAACACCTTAAACAACTAACATACCTTAAACAACTAGAACACCTAAAACAACTAGAACACCTAATCAACTAAAACACCTAAACAACAATAACACCAAAAACACCTATAATGACTATAACAACTAGAGCGACAAAAACAACTAGAAAACCTAAATCAACTAAACACCTATAACACCTAAACAACTAAACACATAAATCAATTAAAACAACTAAAACAACTATAACAACTATAACAACTAAAATAACTAGAACAACTAGAACAACTAAAATAACCACAACAACTAAAACTAATAAAACAACTAAGACACCTATATCAACTAAAACACCTAAAACAACTAAAACAACTAAAACAACAATAACAACTAAACAACTAAAGCAACTATAACACCTAAAACGACAAAAACACCTAAACATTCAAAACACCTATTGCAACTGAAACACCTGGAACAACTACAACACCTAAAACAACTAAATCAACTAAAACAACTGAAACAACTAGAAAACCTAAATCAACTAAACACCTAAAACACCTAAAACAACTAGAACACCTAAATCAACTAAACAACTAGAACAACTAAAGAAACTTAAACAACTAAAACACCTAAGACACCTAAAACACCTAAACAACTTAAACTCATAAACAACTGAAACACCTAAAACAACTAAAACACTTATAACAATTAGAACAACTGAAAAATTTAAACACATAGAACAACTATAACACTTAAAACAACTAAAACCCCTAAAACAACTAAACACATCCAAACCACTAGAACACATAGTACAACTATAACACTTAAAACAACTATAACACCTAAAAACAACTAGAACACCTGCAACAACTACAACACCTAAAACTACTATAACACCTTAAAACACCTATACACCTAAAGACATGAAAAACCTATAACACCTATCACACCTATAACACCTAAAACACCTTAAACACCTACAACAACTAAAAAACTTACAACAGTTTTAACACCTAAAACAACTACAACAACCTTAACAACTAAAACAAGTAAACAACTAAAACAACTAGAACACCTGAAACAACTGAAACAACTAAAACAACTATAACAACAAAACAACTATAGAAACTAAAACATCTAAAACAGCTAAAACACCTAGAAAAACTAGAACAACTAAAAGAATTAAAACAACTAAGAAACAACTAAAACAACTAGAACACTTACAACACCTAAAACCCATATAACAACTAAAACACATAAAACAACTATAACAACTACAACAAATAAAACAACTAAAACAACTTAAACAACTAAAACAACCAAAACAACTAAAACAACTATAACAACTAAACAACTAGAACAACTAAAACACCTATACAACTGAAACACCTAAAACACCTTAACACTTATAACACCTAAAACACATACAACACATATATCATCTAAAACACCTAAATCACCTAAACAACAACAACACCTAAAACAACTAAAACACCTATAACAACTGGAACACATAGATACAACTAGAGCACCTCTAACAGCTAGAACACAAATAACAACTTAAACACCAACAACAACTAACACACCTTTAACAACTAAAACACCTAAGCAACTATAACACATAAAACAACTAAAACACCTAAACCAAATACAACACATATAACACCAATAACACCTAGAACACCTACAACACCTAAAAACACCTACAACACCTAAAACAACAATAACACCTGGAACAACTAAAACACCTGAAACACCTCAAACAACTATAACACCTAAAACACCTAAAACAACTAAAACAACTATAACACCTGAAACAACTAGAACACCTAAATCAACCAAACACCTATAACACCTAAAACAACTAAAACACCTAAATCAATTAGAACAACTAAAACACCTGGAACACCTATAACACCTAAAACCCATAAACACCTACAACACCTAAAACAACTATAACAACTAAAACAACAAAACGACCAAAACACCTAAAACAACTATAACACCTAAAACAACTGGAACACCTAAAACAACTATAAAAACTAAAACAACTATAACAACTAAAACAACTAAAACAACTAAAACAACTAGAACAACTAGAACAACTAGAACAACTATAACAACTTTAACAACTAAAACAACTAATACTACTAGAACAACTAAAACAACTAAAATAACTACAACAACTAAAACTACTAGAACAACAAAGACACCTATATCAACTAAAACACCTAAAACAACTACACCAACTACTTCAACTATAACAACTAAATAACTTGAACAACTATAACACCTTAAACAACAAAACGACCATAACACCTAGAACAACTATATATACTTAAAACAACTATAACACCTAAAACAACTATAAAAAACAAAACAACTAAAACAACTACAACAACTAGAACAACTAAAACAACTAAAACAACTAGAACAACTATAACAACTTAAACAACTAAAACAACTAAAAGAACTAAAACTACTAGAACAACTAAAACAACTAAAATAACAACAACAACTAAAACTACTAAAACAATCAAAACACATATGACAACTAAAACACCTAAAACAACTACAACACCTAAAACAACTAAAACACCTAAAACAACTAAACACCTGAAGCACCTAGAACAACTAGAACACCTAAAAACAGCTATAACAACTAAAACAACTAGAACACCTAAAACAACTATAACACCTACAACACATAAAACACATATAACACCTGAAACACCTAAACAACTATAAAAACCTGGAACACCTATAACAACTTAAACACCTAAAAGAACTAAAACACCTTAAACCACTAAACACCTACAACAACTAGAACACCTAAAAAACAACTTAAACACCAATAACAACTAAACACCTTTAAAACTAAAACAACTCAAACAACTATAACATCTAGAACAACTAAAACACCTAAAACAAATAGAACAACTAAAACAACTTAAACAACTTTAACACCTAAAACAAATAGAACAACTAAAACAACTAAAACAACTGAAACAACTAGAACAACTAAAACAACTAGAACAACTATAACACCTAAAAAACAAAAACACCTAAACAATCAAAACTACTATAACAACTAAAACACCTAAACAACTACAACACCTAAGACAACTAAAACACCTAAAACAACTAAAACACCTAAAACACCTGGGACAACTATAACACATAAAACAACTATAACAACTAAAACAACTAGAACACCTAAAACAACTATAACAGTACAACACAAAAAACACATGAAACACCGAAAACACCTATAACACCTTAACACCTATAACACCTATACCAACTTAAACACCTAAAAGAACTAAAACACCTAAATCAACTAAACACCTAGAACAACTAAAACACCTAAAAAACAACTTAAACACCTATAACAACTAAAACACCTATAATAACTAATACAACTGGAACAACTAAAACAACTAAAACAACTAAACAATTACAAAACAACTAAAACAACTAAAACAACTAAACAATTAAAACACCTAAAACAACTAAAAAAACTACAACAACTAAAACAACTAAACAACTAGAACAACTAAACAACCAAAACAGCTAAAACAACTAGAACAACTAAAACAACTAAAAAAACTAAAACATCTAAACAACTAAAACACCTAAAACAACTAAAATACCTATAACACCTAAAACAAATGAACACCTATAACAACTAAAACAACTAGAACAACTAGAACACCTAAAACAACTATAACACCTACAACACATAAAACACCTATAACACCTAAAACACCTAAAACACCTAGAACACCTAAAACACCTATCTCAACTTAAACACCTAGAAGAACTAAAACACATAAAACAACTAAACACATAAAACAATTAAAACGCCTTTAAAAATCTAAAACACCTATAACAACTATAACACCTATAATAACTAAAACAACTGGAACAACTGGAACAACTAAAACACCTAAAATAACTAAAACAACTGGAACAACTGGAACAACTAAAACAACTAAAACAAATAAAACGACTAAAAAAACTTTAACAACTAAAACAACTTCAACAAATAAATCAACTAAAAACAACTTAAACAACTAAAACAACTAAAACAGCTAGAACAACTAAAACAACTAAACAACTAAAACAACTAAAACAACCGAAACAACAATAAACAACTAAATCAACTAAAACACCTATAACACTTATAACACCGAAAACAACTGAAACACCTTAACAAACATAAACACCTAAACACCTGGAACACCTATAACACCTACAACACCTAAAACAACTAAAACACTTATGACACCTACAACAACTATAACACCTAAAACACCTATAACAACTAAAACAACTAAAACAACTAGAACAACTAAAACAACTGAAACACCTTAACAAACAAAAACACCTAAACACCTAAAACACCTATAACACCTACAACACCTAAAACAACTAAATACCCATGACACCTACAACAACTATAACACCTAAAACACCTATAACAACTAAAACAACCACTCACCTAAACACCCATAACCCCTATAACACCTAAAACACCTACAACACACAAAAACCCTATGACAACTAAAACACATACAACAACTTAAACAACTAAACAACTAAAACAACTAAAACAACTAAAACAACTAAAACAACTAAAACAACTAAAACAACTATAACAACTAGAACAACTAAAACACCTTGAAAAACAATAACAACTAAAATATCTACAACAACTAAAACAACTAAACACCTATAACAACTAAAACACATACAACAACTAAAACAACTATAACAACTACAACAACTATAACAATTAAAACAACTAAAACAACTTTAACAACTAAAAAAACTATAAACAACTTGAACAACTAAAACACCTAGACAACTGAAACACCTATAACACCTTAACACCTAAAACACCTATATTACCTAAACACCAACAACACCTAAAACAACTAAAACACCTAAACAACTAAAACAAATAGAAACAACTAAAACACCTCTAACAACTAGAACACCCATAAAACTAAAACACCTAAAACAACTAACATACCTTAAACAACTAAAACACCTAAAACAACTTAAACACCTAAACAACTAAAACACCTAAACAACTATAACACCTAAAACACATAAAATAACTAAAACAACTAAAGCGACTGAAAAACCTAGAAAACCTAAATCAACTAAACACCTATAACACCTAAACAATTAAAACACCTAAATCAATTAAACAACTAAAACAACTATAACAACTATAACAACAAAAATAACTAGAGCAACTAGGACAACTAAAATAACTACAAAAACTAAAACTACTAAAACAACTAAGACCCTTATATCATCTAAAACACCTAAAAAACTAAACCATCTAAAACAACTATAACAACTAAACAACTATAACAACTATAAAACCTAAAACGACAAAAACACCTAAACATTCAAAACACCTATTACAACTAAAACACCTGGAACAACTACAACACCTAAAACAATTAAATCAACTAAAACAACTGAAACAACCAGAAAACCTAAATCAATTAAACACCTAAAACACCTAAAACAACTAGAACACCTAAATCAAGTAAACAACTAGAACAACTACAGCAACTTAAACAACTAAAACCCCTAACACATCCTAAACACCTAAACAACTTGAACACATAAGCAACTGAAACACCTAAAACAACTAAAACACATATAACAACTAAAACAACTTAAAAACTTAAACACATAGAACAACTATAACATTTAAAACAACTAAAACCACTAAAACAACTAAACACCTCCTAGCCACTGAAACACATAGAACAACTATAACACTTAAAACAACTAGTACACCTAAGAACAACTAAAACACCTGCAACAACTACAACACCTAAAAACAACTAAAACACCTAAAACACCTATACACCTAAACACATGAAACACCTAAAACACCTTCAACACCTATAACACCTGAAACACCTTAAACACCTATAACAACTAAAAAAAATACAACAGTTTTAACGCCTAAAACAACTACAACAACCTTAACAACTAAAACAAATAAACAACTAAAACAACTAAAACACCTGAAACAACTGAAACAAATAAAACAACTAAAAGAACAAAACAACTATAACAACTAAAACATTTATAACGGCTAAAACACCTAGAAAAACTAGAACAACTACAACAATTAAAATAACTAAACAACTAAAACAACTAAAACAACTAGAACAACTAAAACACCTATACAACTGAAACACCTACAACACCTAGAACACCTTAATACTTATAACACCTAAAACAAATACAACACAAGTAACACCTATAACACCTAAAACACCTAAACAACAACAACACCTAAAACAACCAAAACACCTATAACTACTAGAACACATAGATACAACTAAAACACCTCTAACAGCTAGAACACAAATAACAACTAAAACACCAACAACAACTAACACACCTTAAACAACTAAAACACCTAAAACAACTAAAACACATAAACAACTAAAACACATAAGCAACTATAACACATAAAACAACTAAAACACCTAAACCAAATACAACACATAAAACACCTAGAACACATACAACACCTAAAAAACACCTACAACACCTAAACAACAATAACACCTGAAACAACTAAAACACCTAAAACACATCAAAGAACTATAACACCTAAAAAACCATGAACAACTAAAACAACTGAAACAACTGAAACAACTTGAACACCTAAATCAACTAAACACCTATAACACCTAAAACAACTAAAACACCTAAATCAACTATAACACCTAGAACACCTATAACACCTAAAACCCATATAACACCTACAACACCTAAAACAACTATAACAACTAAAACAACAAAACGACCAAAACACATTGAACAACTATAACACCTACAACAACTAGAACACCTAAAACAACTATAAAAACTGAAACAACTATAACAAATAAAACAACTAAAACAACTACAACAACTAAAACTACTAAAACAACTAAAACACCTATATCAACTAAAACACCTATAATAACTAAACCAACTATAACTACTAGAACAACTAAAACAACTAAATAACTACAACAACTAAAACTACCAAAATAACTAAGACACCTATATCAACTATAACACCTAAAACAACTAGAACACCTAAAACAACTATAAAAACTAAAACAACTATAACAACTAAAACAACTATAACAACTAAAAACTAAAACAACTAAAACACCTTAACAAACATAAAACACCTAACACCTAAAACACATATAACACCTACAACACCTAGAAGAACTGAAACACCTTGAACAACTAAACACATAAAACAACTTGAACGACTATAAAAAACTAAAACACCTATAACAACTATAACACCTAAAGTAACTAAAACAACTGGAACAACTAAAACAACTATAACAACTAAAACAACTGAAAACGACTAAAACAACTAGAACAACTAAAACAATTAAAACACCTATAAAAACTAAAACATCTAAACAACTAAACAACTGAAACAACTAAAACAACTGAAACAACTAAAACAACTAAAACAACTTTAGCAACTAAAACAACTACAAAAAATAAAACAACTTAAGCAACTTTAACAACTAAAACAACTAAAACAACTTGAACAACTAAAACAACTAAAACAACTAAAACGACTGAAACAACTAAACAACTAGGTTCCTCTCCGAAATAGAAAGGTATTTTGAAAACAAAGAGTACAATAGCAGTTTTGGCGATCTAGTCCCCACAATTCTCAGCAACGCACTCAAAATACAAATTACAATTCTAGATGAGACTGTAATCAATCCAAGCAACCTTAAGAGTGACGAAGCTGCTAAATACTCAATATTTGTAGCCAAGAAAGTAGACCACTATAGTAGTCTTGCACCAACCCACCCACTGAAGCCAACTTTCGACCAACAAAATATTGCAGCGAAGCAAAACAAGCATGTGGAAACAAATGTGCAGTGTTCCAATAGGTATTATCCTCTGCAATACGACAATGATACATCTGTATTCGATGAAGAGATGCCTCTGCAATCATCCCAAAGTGACACCAACTGTCCTGTAAGTAAAAACAAATGACTAAAGGCACAAACTGTCCAAGCTGGGAGCAGCGACCACCCCTCAGCAACCATATACGCAAATACCCATAA
>SDVV010020381.1:0-13332 GCA_016164225.1 Gammarus roeselii
TATATATCAGTTATGATAAAAAACGATTTTTCGTATACAAGCGTTATTTACATGCAGTTTTATATTCTGACCAAAGGTGGATTGGGGTAGAAAATGCAAGGTAAAGCAAAAAATTATTTTGATAAACCTTGCCATAACATTATTTCTGGTATCAACTCGACGAGTTAAAATTGACCAGGCTAACTTTTTTGTGGAGCTATAAATTCTCTGACTGAAACATTTGACTCGGGAACTAATTTTTTGATAATACAGCCTAAATCTAATCAGTAAATCAAATTTATTCACAGTCGTGAGATAGTTCGCTTGAAATAAATATATAAATTGCACGAGAAGAATTAAAAATTGGAAGCGTGCGAGACCAAGTAGGAAAGGAAAATTAATGTTATCTTACTTTCCAATAAATATAATCTGTTGATGCTATGGTCACAGAATTAGTTTGCTCATCCAAATTGTTTGTCTTGGTTGATATCCGCTCGCGTGATTTGTTCACAATCGCTCAAACAGCTCATATTTGAACTTAGCGAGTCATCAATGGCTCAAATACGATTTAGGCTTGTCCACTAACTGATATGTCTGTTGTGTCATGCAGATATCAGACTAAACTAAGCCCGTGTTATTATATTACACCCTTTGCTATCTAAACATACGAAGCAGACTTTATTATCCCGGTATCACAATGTCATAGATGTGCTTCAGGCTTAAAATATAGAAATATACAACCGTTTTCATAGTCTATTTATTTACGTTATTTTGCAATGATCTGTTGTGTGAGTAAACAAAATGATTGGATATTTATAAAGTAATTTCGTGTTCGTATACGAGTACAAAGAACATGATCAATGCTGTCAAACGAACATTCACAGCACTGAATGATACTTTACTCCCACTCACATGCGGTTTGACAGGAAACTTTTTTGCGACTAGGCCTTTGAATCGTGATTGAAAGAGGCACCCCGCTGAAAAAATCCTCAGCTTTTTTATTGCAATCAGTAACAAACGTAGGATCATCACAGCGTGCTATACAGTTCAACAGTAGCCGGAACAGGGGCATAGCCGAACTGGATAGCTGTCCCATCGAAAATCATCGAAGGCAAACTCAGCCTAACGTTACGAATCGGTACTAAACTCGTCAGAAGTTCAGGATTCAATGAAATATTTCGCTGCAATACATTCGTTTGCACTAAAATGTGTACAATATTTCAGAGCAGAGGTAGTCTATGGTCCACAGAACCCCAACTCACTGAAACCCCTGACCCTTTCAGTTAAAATTTCAGTTTAAAAAATGTCGATAGACGCGATTTCAGTTTAAATTTTGAATACACATTAAATCATGGGTAAAACTTTATGAAATAAAGTTTTCACGTTACGCATTGTACATAGTAGTTTTATCCAGCGAATTGCCATATTCAAATTCATACAGCAGCTTTGAACATCTGAGTGACAATGTGTTGGGATTTACTATGGAAAACCCTGCTCTTTCATTTTGTTCTGACATATCTGCGTTTTCCTATATTGAGGAATCGTATTCTTTTTTAAGACGTTTCAGAATCACAAAAAGGCACACAAGTAACGCATACAAATGTGAATCTACGAGCATATTCAGTCATTAGATAACAAGAACAATAACTATGTTATGACTTTCTTTCAATTAATTACACGCACATCTTCGCAGTGTTCAATGTTCAGAACATTGAAAAGGAAGGGTAAAATCCTGACCTTCGGTCAAACACTGAAAGCTCCTAGTAACTAAATCGAAACAGGACCCGCGATAACATGCAATGAATCGGCAGTACTTCACCAGGATCTACAAGAAACATATATAAATATGAACAAACATATCATACATAAGCAATAGCAAGTCCACACTTACTCAAATCCCCCTCACAAAATACTTGACCAGAGTGAAGATAATATACCGTGATTAGCTGATAAAAGTCAACAGGCTCACAGAGTTCAACACGTTTCCAGTACATAACGTCAGAGCTGGCTGCCAAACTCACTATACAGACACATACATACAATGCAGGACAAAGACAAAGAGGAACGTACTAGTCATTGCTGCTGTCAAACAAATCTAATCGGATAAAATAGCAATGCATCGCCAGTAATTTTTTTTTTAATTATCCTAAGCATTGAATCGCTATAACCTTTTTAATTATGAGATCGAACACTTTCTCCTCTCGTGGTGCTGCTGGGATGTTGATTTAGTAGCAGAGAACAGTACAAAGCTCTCCCGGGTCTTGTGATCCACGGTGTTTAGGGACCAGCAAGGTGCCATCCTCTTATGTTGTCTCGCTGCAGTGGTGGTAATACTCGAATAGCCACTCAAGTCTCCAGGGTTCGATTTTCGGTAAGATCGAAGATACATACTAGGTGTGCGTAAACTAAGCTCAAATGTACTTTGAATTATAACCACCATACTATTACTGGGATCGAAAAAACTCTTCTATGGTGCTGTTTGTAAATTCCTGTTATCCTTTGACATGTTCAAAATCTTGTACGAAGAATAATTGTGAACCGAAAAGAAGAAAATAATTCATTTTTAAAATTATTACATTTCTGTCTTTGTCTGATACTGGATCACCTTTCCTCCAGGTTAATATGAATATTCAGTGGCACACCACAACTTTCCAAAGACTTTTTTAGCTTTCGTCCATCCAAAATGAAGCGCTCTCAACATGAACCCTTTAATGTCAAGTTAGCTTCACAAAAATGCGAAAGAACTGATGCAGTTAAATTTTATGTAGTAGAAGAGCAGAAGATCTGCTGGAATGCAAAATAATTATATGTTTTCATGCCTAAAAACGGATGCAAAGGAGCGTTGAAAGACTTATTTAAAATGTTACAAGCAAAAATTATTAGTTTTCCATAAAAAATATAGTTGGGCGCATACCAACATAATACTCATAGGAAAATGAATCTGTCATCATGTGGTTGCTGTCCTCATATATCTCCCACCCGATGATGACAGCTACTCAATTAATGCCGCCGCCCAATGTAAGTATGCTCCAATGAGGGCTACCTTAATATGATGATGATGGCAGGCTACCATGATGGCAGGTTCCATATGATGGCAGGCTCTCCACGATTACAGTCCTCAGGGCAGCAGTCGCGCCATGTACCCATTTGAAATTGTGAAGGAAACTGTTATTAGTTATTTGCCACTCAGACCATAAAGTGTTCTTGTCGTTACACGAGTCTCTTCGTCTTGCTGTTTCTATCGATCACACCTGCATTACATTATAATGAGTTGGTTTCATTTCATGATGCATTATAATTGTTGTCTCAAGAATCGTCACTTAATAAAACAAAAATATGAAAAGGTACAGCAACATTTCATTTCTAGATTCTACACAGACCAGTGGGTTTTTCAGTAGAATGATGAGTGACATAAACTATTCGATAGGGGTTTGGATCCTTATTTTGAAAGTGTATGTCCATCCGTTTGTTCGTCTGCCCGTCCATCTGTCAATCCGCAGGCCCGTCCGTCCGTCCGTCCGTCCGTCAATCCGTTGGCTCGCCCGTCGTGCAATACATCACGTAACAACAGATGTGAAGTACTGAATAGGTTTTCCTCAAACATAGTTAAGGTTATCACAACATGCAAAGCACCATTGTTGAGGTGTCCTGGGGTACTACAATGCAACTAATTATTATGCATTCGGACATTGAACATCAAATCTGACGACTTATGGGAAATATATATATTATTGAAGAAACTGTGCCTGCATTTGTTAAGCTATATTTACCACGGCATACCCCAATTGGGAACTCTTATGAAACCTTACGGTAGAAGGAATACTCTTTTTATGCATTGAAATCTAAAATTTACTCAAATGAATTTTATTTCAATAAGATTCATATATAGTTGCATTCTGTTCTACAGTTGTGAGAATATCATCGCATAAAACACATCGCTCATAACCTCATGTATAGTAATATATTTTTTAAGATGAGAAATGATGTGAATGACGGTCTTGTATGAATCAAAATTTCTTAACAATATTGGAAAGTTTCCTCATACAATTTTGAAGTTGTCGTGCCATGCAATATGTAGGATGTAATTGTGTAGAGTTCTTCAGTTAGATACAATTTTTCAATTATGAAACCATATATTTTTAATTGCACGTCGTAGGATTTCGTATGGCTTATTACGTGCAGAACACATAATTGGTAAAATTTCTCTCGATAGTTTTTTTTTAAACATCCGAAAGGGGGTAAGTCCTGATCTCCCGAATTCATGCGCCACATAAAATGCTGACACAAGGGTTTCATGAACAAAAACATCAAACCGTGTTGTTTTTTTACCAGTAACGGACGATGCTGAGAGGCATGATCTACTCGCTGTATCAGACTATGAATATTTTTATCTATAGTTATATTACAACATGTTAAAGCTTTCACGATAATCAATGAATGTGATTGATATAATGATCCTGTACATGAACTCCATATTAGTTAATTTTTCTTGAATGGTTTTCATACATGGCCTGTTAATTCATCACTGCCTGAGACTTCTCTGCCCAGAGCTTGAGGTTGTGAATCCGCCTCATCTCCTGCACTTTTACCCTTAATGTGAAACAATCACGAACTATATGAATATTAAATTGAACACGAATTGGTGTGTAAGTTGTTCTGAATTTCAGTTCGTGTTTCTCATGATGCATATAGCGTTGCATCACCAATCGTCACATTCCAAAAAACCCAACATGAACAACATTTATGCAATCGCTGTATATTTTCATGTTGCAATGTTAATTTTTTTTCTTTCAACTGTAAGGCCTGTAAAAATTAACATGCTGGTGCTATGTGATTGCGGATTCGAATGGAAAAAGGTTTCAATCTAACCTGAAGAATATTATCAAAATTTTAATTTAAACAACCCTTATCTAAGCCAAACGAACACAGTTGAATCATTTCTATGATCTCAGTCAAACGGATCCAGATAATTTATTTCCTCGATCACAGTCAAACCAGCACCGACAATTGATTTATTTTTTCCCAGTTAAACGGACACAGGTAACTCATTTCCTTGTTACCACTCAAACGGACACAGGTAACTCATTTCCTTGTTTCCACTCAAACGGACACAGATAACACATTTCCTTGTTTCCAATCAAACGGACACAGATAACTCATTTTCTAGTTTCCAGTCAAACGAACACAGATAACTCAATTCCTTGTTTCAAGTTAAACGGACACAGATAATTCATGGGAACACACCTTTACGTATTACTCGGTACGTAAACAAAGTGAATGAAAGTTTGAAGTGGGAATGAAAATTTATCAGAACCTATAAATTCCCGAACAAAGGATAGTACACAATGATAAAGTCCCGCGAATGTCTTCAGAGTTTGGTCAAATTTGAGTTCAAGTTTGTCAATGAATTAAAAATATATATATAAATACAATGCCCTTTATTCAATGCGTTCACCAAACTTCGAATCACAGTCGCTAGAGGTAGAGCCAGGGAGGCTGAAACACGTTCATAAATATTTTGAAATCTGCTAATACAAGCAACAGAATACTCGCATAGATAAATTTCCAAATCTGAGGAATCTACCAGCGCTTATAGCTTCTTGACCTCCTAATGTTTTTTGGCCCTGCTGACAATTGGGAGCAGAAGTGAATGTGACAAGCTAATTGGCGATATTGTTGCCGTCATCATTATTCTGTGTTTGCATAAATAAGTGTATCATTTCCTGCTGCCAATGTATCATGTGAGGTACATCAACTGTTGCTCCAACATTCTCTCAATGGATACCAAAATAAACGGATTTCACCTTTAGCAATAGTTTTTATCAGACTGGTAGGATATCTACTTAATAGCCCGGTAAATGATTTCTGATTTTCCAGAATATTAGATTTTTATAAGCAGAATTAATGACTTAAAACAGGGTAGTTTCCCTTACCTCTAAAGAATCTGCTTCGCTCCGTAGCAGAGCCCCAGTAGGGCTCGGGGGCCAGTCAACAAGCGGAGAATATCTCCCAGTTAGTTCTTCATCACCGAATAGTTCCCACAGCTTAGGTTCCGATACCAACATGAACGTAATTTTGTAATATCAATAACGGATATGCAACATTCCTATTATCTTCTCTTATACATTTCCCGTAAAGAAATATATTTAATGAGTGATATCTCTTTCGGAACATATGATGGCGAACTCGGCTTCGCGTTTCATGACCGTCCTTCAACTCACTCTCTAAGCCTGATATACAACATATTACGAACAGTACACGCTGTAGCCATTGTTCAAGAATTCAATGATTACTGATTATTTTAACAATTTCGTACGATGTTCATCAGCCCAAATAACCGAGATAGCATCAACGGTTTGAAGAAGCGCCATGAGAAGCAGGCGACTGACTAACGAAAGTGTCCTACCACCGTTCGCCACAATGTCAAGCTCGACGAAAATAGTAGGATTGACTGACGAGAGTGGCCTACCACCGCTCGTCTCGATGTCAACCACGACGGAATGAGTGTGATTGACTGACGGGAGTGGCCTACCACCGCTCGCCACGATGTCAAGCACGACGAAAAAAGTGTAATTGACTGACGCGAGTGGCCTACCACCGCTCGTCACGATGTCAAGCACGACGAAAAGAGTGTGATTGACTCACGAGAGTGGCCTTTCACCATTTTCCCACGATGTCAAGCACGACGAAAAGAGTGTGAATGACTGACGAGTGTGACCTACCACCGCTCGTCACGATGTCAAGCACGACGAAAAGAGTGTGATCGACTGACGAGAGTGGCCTACCACCGCTCGCCACGACGTCAAGCACGACGAAAAGAGTGTAATTAACTGACGCGAGTGGCCTACCACCGCTCGTCACGATGTTAAGCACGACGAAAAGAGTGTGATTGACTGACGAGAGGGGCCTACCACCATTTTGCCACGATGTCAAGCACGACAAAAAGAGTGTGAATGACTGACGAGTGTGACCTACCACCGCTCGTCATGATGTCAAGCACGACGAAAAGAGTGTGATCGACTGCCGAGAGTGGCCTACCACCGCTCGCCACGATGTCAAGCACGATGAAAAGAGTGTGATTGACTGACGAGAGTGGCATACCACCGCTCGCCACGATGTCAAGCACGACGAAAAGAGTGTGATTGACTGACGAGAGTGGCCTACCATCGCTCGCTACGATGTCAAACACGATGAGAGGAGTGTGATTGAGTGACAAGAGTGACATACCACCGCTTGCCACGATGTCAAGCACGACGAAAAGAGTGTGATTGACTGACGAGAGTGGCCTACCACCGCTCGCCACGATGTCAAACACGATGAGAGGAGTGTGATTGAGTGACGAGAGTGGGATACCCCTGCTCGTCACGATGTTAAGCACGATGAGAGGAAAATGATTGAGTGACAAGAGTGATATACCACGGCTCGCCACAAAGGCTTGACGGCCTCGAAAGAATCATCTGCATTGATCCTTCATTCACAAAATTTCTGGTATTTCTGCTATTTGCCGCAAGTTTTGCTCCTGAAAAACAAAAGCACCAAGCAGGGGACTGTGCACCTGTCATGTTGAATAATGCAATTTAAACAAACGTATTTGGTGAAACATAGTACAGACGAATTAATCCCTTTGTTCGTACCAGTCATTGTTGTCCGAACTCTTTATGCTTACGAGGGGGAAACGAGCTCTCGCTGGATTTTGTCATACTAGAGGTTCAATGTCTCTTCTGCATCTGGGTGAAGATGGAGACTCCGTTTTCAACGGATTTTACATGAATAGTTTGTGTTAGTGGTGGAGAAGCTGGTAACACCAACTCCAGCAGAAAATAAAAGCTCCCCGAGTAAATTTACGTCGATCACTCTCAAGGATGAGAGAAGTGCTGATTTGGTGGTGAGCACTGAACTGTGATTTGTCGCAAGTCGAGTTACTCAGTAGAAAAAAAAAGCATTAAAAAAACTCTGATCGACATCTGCAAAGCGGGTGAGCTGAAAAAGAGTTAAAGCAGCTTCAAGAAATTGCAAAAGATATATTGGCTGGGTGCAATACAGATGATGTCACCACAAAATCAATGGCAACCCATGGACAGTAAATACAATACTGGACAAGATTCAAGAGGTGATTCACACGTGAGAACTCTCCAAACGACCTACTTTTCTACCAGGATCTGATGTGGGTAGAATGATCACCGAAGGTGATGTGAAGAAATTAAACACCAAGACGGAGTCAAATTGTCTCTCAATTGAAAAACGCATGTACAAACTCGAGGGACTAGTTGAAGAGGCAGTGCGTAAGATAAAAGTAGAATTTATATCAGACAAGAGGAACACACTGAAACACCAGCAAAAGGCAATGCACGAAGAAATCTTGCCTCTGAGAGAAGATACAAAAGCCGTCAAGAAATGCATCACTCGACATGAAACAGTAGCGTCCATTGCATACAGAAGTGCAATTATACCAACGGACGAATGACGACGAAGGAGCAACAAGGAAGTGCCTTTCAAGGAACAGGTTTTATCGCAACACCGGACGGCAAAACATTAACCCGGTCAAAGCCACTCATGGGCAAACTCCCGACAAGGAACTCCGGATCACTCATCCTGTCACCCCACCTCTCCCACTCAACCTGTCACTCCATTACCCACTCGACCTGTCACCCTACCACCTCCCACCATTGAGCCTCATACCACCCAATCCGCAAAGCCAAAACAGACTCCCACCACTGGGACCACTTAACCTTCAAAGCCAACGACTCATGGGTTCGATGCGGCTACTTGGCTGCTTGGGGTAGACGCCGAACTGCACAAGAGAACCGACCCAACAAAGGAGCCACGCTCAAAACGACTGCTTCGCGAAGCCGGAGTGTCTGGTGCTAATTGCATTGGTAACGGAAATGACCTGGAAGTCGGGGAATATCAGACAGTCTACAGTAAAAAAGCGAATTTAATACCTCGTTGGAACAGGTCGAATGACATCAGAAATCATCTTTACCTTACAACGAAGCAGCATATATGTGTCCATGTATGGAAACAACACGCACGAACAGATTTTGATTGAGATAAAGAGACTAACCGGAGTTGGTCGCTACACAGTAGAGAAGCTCAATCGTCTCGGCCAGTTTAGTGCCTTCAAGCTACCTATAAGTTAAGTGCCTCAAAACACTGGATATGTGGCCTGCAGGTGCCCGCGTACAGAAGTTCTACGAGAGCAAGAAAAGGCTGGAGCCCTCCAAATGAAATCAAGGGAACGCCTTTGTTCACATCAAATGCAAACTCTCCTATGGAATGTCCGTTCGGTCACTTTTAACGGTAAAGGGTCCAACAGTGCAGAGAGCGTTGCGAAATTGCTTTGTACAAATAGTGATTTATGTGCGCAGCAAGAGACATGACTGTTCAAGCATGAGCTCCCGATTAGTCTCTACAGAGATTTCTGCATTCATTCCTTCTCCATATTTTCAATCAATTCAGAGGAGGAGATACTTAGAGGACGCCCATTTGGTCGACATACCTTCCTTTGGTCTGATAGAGTTCATTTGTAAAAATTGAGCAGTAGGGGGGATGTTTTTTCTATTTATAAATGTGTATTTGTCTTATGCAGCTCAAAATAATGTGGAATTAGGAACTGTGTAGGAGCAAGAAGCAATCCTTCGAGCCGTCCTTATCACTTTTTTCGGCTTGTGAGTCACTGCTCTCAGGTTCCCTGCCTGCCTCGGGTCCATCCCCGTTTGCCCGGCCAGGCATAGCTTTACATAAAATACAGGGGCTTTGAAGTCTTGATGCTCACAAAACGAGCTCCAGTCGATGACTGAAGCCAGTTGCTCACACAGCATCCAGGGTCAGCTTCTTCTCATGCATCTTGTAAGTTCAAGACTAAGCAAAAAATCCGCGATCTTTTAGGTGACGTGACTGTCGACTGCTCCTCTATAGAAGCCTAACCACACCCCTTTCCTATTAGAAAGAAACAGTTGTATGACTTGAGCGCAAAATTCATTCCTCCATTCCTAGTGAATATTTGAGAGGGTGCGGTATTGCCCTCAAAAAAGCAAATTTTCACTATCAACGCTGTATCTTCAGTACAATACAATGATTTCTAGTTTCTATAGGGCATATTTTATCTTCTGTGAACTACTAAGTGAAATTGCGTTAAAACTGTGACCGAAATGGCAGACAGTAAATTCCCAATTAGTATTTGATTTCAAATTACATTAGCTTTGCTAAGATGTCGTAGGTTTATGAAATATTTCGGACACATTCTGTCCGAATAAAATCATTATCGGTTCTCGTTTTGCTTTTGTCTCCAAAGATTGTATCCTGTGACTTTGCAGTGGATTTTGTTCCTACAAATTCACGTTTCACAATCCTGGATGCGACACGAAATGTAATCAAGGACGCTGCAGCATCAAAATAACACTGTTCTCTTCTTGTGTTAATAATCGTCATGTGGATATTTCGGCTGAGTATGATGCTCTTGTTTTTGTATTACAGTTTACACAAAGTACCGGCTACCGATGCCATAAAAGAATTACCTCGAAAAGTACCGGCGTTCCATTCGCAGTCCTAAAGAAAGAAAGTGAGGTCGATCGAGGTAGTGGCAATTAGAAACAAATGTATATACCCTCGGAAAACGCGAAGGATTTGGAAGTGTGTTCGAAGACCATTGCACACTTCTTTTTGATATGACTGAATTAACGGGCATGTAATTGAGCAGCCCGATCGCTCGCTATGAGTGGATACCTGAACCCGTCGTGGAAAGTGTGAATTGTATTCCGTTGCACTTAATGATGTGCTGGTAGAAAGATTGTGTGCATGTATGAAATGTTAATACAAATTGTTCATCGAGTGAACACTCAAGGCTATTGCACCCTTTCTAGTGTATGTCTCCTCACCTAGTGTGCATTCATCAGCCAGCCAGAAATACACAGTGCAAGCCACCAAATCGACTATCAGCGATATTGGCGGTGATTGCATGTGAAGTTTCAACATTAAGAGTTATATTTGCATTGATGAGACAAACAGTAAAGTTTATTGAATTGAGCGATTCTTTAAACACACAGCGTTTGCTGTGTGTAAAGCACATGAACAAATTTAGTTATCAAGCGTAATAATAGGAAAGCATATTCCGTTCCAATTTTTCAGACATTCCCAAGCTATAATATTTACTCAACGATAAATATTGCGAACAATCGTTCTAGCATCAACCACTTCTAAATGGACAGGGGCCAAATACAGAACATATGTGCCACATAAAGAGCAAATGCGTCAATAATAAAACAAATGTGTCAATTATAGAACACATTTTTCAAACATAGAATATAGGTGCCATACAAAGATCATATTTTAATTACCGTGTCATCGCCCAGAAGCTCAGGGGCCTCGATTAATAGCTTGACCAGACCGGTTGACAGTTCAAATCTGGTTACATGATTGCACTTTTCGTTTCCACGGTCCTCTATCCAACGCACACTTTCAAAGCACACTTTCGATGCACACTTTCAGTGCACACTTTTAATGCACATTTCCAATGCACACTTTCAATGCACACTTTCAATGCACACTTTCAATGCACACTTTCAATGCACACTTTGCTACGCTCATTTTGGAAACTGAACACATGGAGAGTGATTCAGGAATGTGCATACAACACACGGCGAAATGAACAGATTTTAGACCTTGCATTACAAACATTGAAGTACGTATGGCAATGCGCATTTATTTTTCTGACTGTAGAACTGATGGTACTTTCCAACTATGGTGTAATTATACCTCAATAAAATGGGTGGATTGCTATACCGTCACTGTAACAACTATTTTGTCAGAAAATGTCATACACAGAGTATATACGCAAGCCAGTTCGGAAATTATATCTATACGGATTACACCAGGAAAAGACTCATTCGTATTCAATTGCGTTGAGCCAATTTCAATTTCACTCAAAGGTTCAAACTCTCTTCGATCTTCAACAGCTCTTGCAAATTTTTAAATAGCATTATTGTTCCGCTTTCATGTTCAAATCTTTAAGAAACTTTCTTTATTTCGCTAAGAAATAATAGCTGTGTCGTTCAATATTTCCTTCCGACGATAATTTGCATTGAATTAGCATCTTGATGAGAGAAATTGACCTCTTAGCAGTAATTAAAACTCTTTATTGGTTCTAGTATTTTCTTTTGGGAAGAATCACTTTAAAATTTTATGTCGGGAAATGAGTGGTCAATTTTGCTAAAATGTTTATGGTGGTTCATTTTTTAAATATGTGTGTGCCATCTCGCTTTTTATTCATCGAATCGTTGTGCCCATAGTCATGGTAAATCGAGTTGTCTGTGAAAAGGTCGTCTCCACCTTTCCTGATTATGACATTTTTCCCAAGGAATGCACAGGCAAATAAAAAAAATGCTCACAATTTAAACATGTATAAAGAAAAAATCCATTAACATTCAGGGACCAACACACGTATCGTTTTACTCAATACGCATAAATCACTACTTAATGAACATAAATTGTTACGTAAGATACGTAGAAAGACTCACATGGCACCTTACTTAGCGCTCACTTACCAGTATGACATAAATATCTTCGCATTTACTGTTCGCCCTGTGTATTCTATCCTGGCATTGTCATATCAACCGTTGTGTTGCTTTCCGAGGTGAACTGTGATTTAGTCTTTGTTAATTTAGTGCGTTGTCTGTTGTTTCTGTAACGTCTCCAGCCACAAACTACAATTCTTCCAATGTTTAACATTATTTATCATAGAAGAAATTTTAAGATAATTCTGTGCACAGTTCAAATGAATCATTTAGATTTAAAATAGCTTAACAACCATGCTTCGCACACGAACAACAAATTCATGTATAAGAAGAATTCGCTACGGTCGTTTCAAAGTGTCCACCGATGTTTGAATAAAAAAAGTCCAGCCCATTTCTCTACGAGGACGCCCAATACTGCAGGCTTTAGCCGCGTCACTTCACTCTTCCCAGAGTGGTCGTAGGAATGAACATAACAGCGACGACCTGGCGGCTACGACCATCCATCACACCTGTAATGGTCGCCAAAAGAGATTGAAAGACCGCTTGAAGCCAGGAAGCAAGGATCAATCTATTGTGCAGGCAACACAGCGTCGGTCGGAAAGAGAACTGTAGCAAATACAGTGGAGTCAAAGATAGTGAGGGCACTGTGTTGTGGCTGAAAGGTGGTTGAGAACATGAATAAATGGGTGGTGAAGAGTTGCCCAACGATTATTGTGACCAATACTGGGACATCGAATCAGTGAGTGATGCGAGGGTCTGTGGCATTTAATAAACAACGTAACCGATTTAATTATTATGTGATTGAATCCTGGGAAGCGAATGTTGTGTCAATGGTTTCAAT
>SDVV010020382.1:0-13331 GCA_016164225.1 Gammarus roeselii
AAAAGACATTATTTACACCTCAAATGAAATTTACTACATGAAAATTAAACGACTACATCATAGATTCACTTAGAAAGTCATCAGAACACAAAAAAAACCTTACACCGACCACAGCTGAACTAGAACTGAGCGAAACGTGGGCTGCAGCATGTGGACCACGTGATGGAATTGATCATTGCCATAGACCGACAGCTAATTATTGCCAGATATCACTAGAAACCTGCTAAAGGAGATCAAATTTACTACTGAAATACTCGTTCTGCATAAATAATACGAAATAAATCATCTATCATTACATAAATTGTGTTTATTTCACCTTCTTATGTAAAAATACCGGAAATCTCAAAAATCCATAATAATTTTTCCAGTACTGTAACTTTTAACCCATTTGAAGAATACCAATCATTTATGTGGGTCAACGCTGCTTCTGCATCCTTCTCCAGATTTTCTAATTCGTTTGCCGGTTTAACGAACAGCAATTGAACATCGTCTGCGTATAATGTCATTCAGGCGTTGTCGAGAGGGTTTCCACAGTTTATGTCATTGATAAACAGAACCGGACTTGGAGAAGAGGTTATTTTCCCATCTAACACGACAGACGGGGACCGATACCTTAGATAGCTTTCAAACCAGGGTGTTTGGATGTTCAGCTGCAACAGTTTTTGCAGCAAAATGTCGTGATTTACACTGTCAAATGCTTTGGAGAGGTCCAGCAGCACGAGTAATGACAAACTGTTTTCGTCTATAGCTTTGTCTACGAGTTCGGAGATTTTCAGTAGCGCGTCTTCAATTGAGGTCTTCCGTCTGTTTGCATACTGACAGTCATTGATTAGGTTTGCCTCTTCTGGGTAGTCAAGGAGTTGACGTGCAATAATCTTCTCCAAAATTTTTGAAGTTACTGGTTTGAGGCTTATGGGTCTATGATTTGAAGGGTCGTTTACCTCCCTTTTTATGGATAGCTTTGATTAGCGCGTGTTTCCAATTTTGAAGGAAGGTATTTGTTGCAATGAATGTGCTGATGAGCAGCTGGAGAAACGGCAGAATAATTTCTAACCCGTCCTTGAGATACTGTATTGTTATTCCATCTTTCCCGCAAGAACTTGTATTTGTAAGCGCTTAAATAGCCTTACTAATTTCCAAACTGCTTACCGGGCTCGGTGTCCACGTTTGGCCTTCTTGGTGGATGAGTCGTTTTGAGATGGAACTGTGAACCGAGTTAGCTTATTCATTACCGGTGTTTCGTGATCCACCGAGGAAATTTTGTTGTTGTCGTTCATTACCTCTTCGTGTGTGTGCTTTCCGACGTTTGCGAAAAACTCATTGAATGATTCTGCCATTTCTGCAGAGTTTTCATAAGTTGAGGTCATTTTTGGTTTCTTGTGGCGCACAATGTTCCCAAGGATGTTCCAAGTATGCTTAGGATAATTTTTTTAATTTTTCTTATTTAGCAAGATGCGCATCTCCCTTTGCTTTGCCTATCAGTTTTTTTATGCGTTTCCTCATCGATTGGCAGACCACTCGTAGGACATTTAAAACACGTGATTCATCGGTCAGATCCGTGTCATTTGAACCGGTGTTATTTTTTTCAGAATTTTTGTTGGCCTGACCTTTCAGAAAACTTTGGGAAATATTTTGGGTTTTGTATCTTCTGATGGAGTTCATGAGTCATCCAGCTGACAGGAGGGCGTGTAAGTTTCTTTGTGACTGTTGGTGCTACTGTGTCGAGGGCCGCTGAGAACGTTTCTGCAAAAATGGCCGATTGAGTATTCACATCGTGCGTATTACGCATGTTGTTGAGCAAAGATACTCTGTTCCATAACTCTTGTTACAATGAGTCTCGTGAGTATTATTCTTTGGTTCTATACGTCCGAATGACGGTTTTCCGTTTTTCTCTACGCACAGTGATTAGGCAACTCATTTCGTTATGGTCGGCAAGAGATTCACAGACGTTGGTGTTGAGAAAAGACGATTGATTGTCCGTGATTATCAGATCGAGCAAAGAGCTACTTTTTTTGTGATTCTAGTTGGCTCCTCAATGAGCTGTTCCAGTTTTAGTCTTCTAATAATTGAGCCTAATTTATTTGGCTTTAATTGTTTGTCTTTGAAATCTCCTAGGACGTACATGTTCTTTTTCAAATTAGCTGCTCAGGAGATTGGATTCTATGTAGCTGAATGACTGTTGCTGGCTTTGGGTGGCCTGTAAATGGCTCCAACAATAAAGGATTTGGTTTTCTTTACTTGGACGGTAATCCAGACATCGTCGACATCGTCTCCGTTTCCAACCGCTTTCAATGTCCTGGTTGTGTACTCATTTTTGGCGTAGATACAACTGCCGTCTCCTCTTTTACTTCGGTTATTTCTGAACAGTTTGTACCCATCTATCTGAATAAAATTGCTGTCCATGTTGGGTGAAAGCTATGTCTCAGTTAGACAGAGTATATCGACATCATCGTTCCTTAGTATTAGCTTAATCTGGTATATCTTAGACAAAAGACTTCTCACATTTATGTGTTTTATTTGTATGTGGTCCTTGTTCTTTGCCCGAGGCTCGTTTGCTTTTCTGCTCGGCTCACGAGGGGCCCGAGTGCCATCTAGTCACATGTGTGCGGGCGCTATGTGATGACTATTGCTTCGAATTGTGTGGTTGCTACCGATGGCGGCAGTGCTGCTTGTGACAGGGTTCTGGCTCTTATAGACGCGGTCTTGCGGGTCCTCTGCGTAGATGCATGTGTCAGGTGCATCATACAGGACGGTGAATTTATTGGAGCAGAAGTTTTTATCATGAGGCTTACTGATTGTTTTGGGGGATTTTGAGAATGTATGCATAGGTACAAGTGCGCTGCAAGGATGATCTTTTAGATGGATGAGTACCCTGAGACCTGACTGATTGTTATTCAAGTGTGACTTGATGGACTATATTGTTGTATGGGCGAAACTGTCTTCCTGAACTATGTCAATCTGAAGTCCTAGAGCATTGCTCAGCATTGTGGGGACCAACTCCCAGTGGATGATTGTAGTCTATGTTGTAGAAGTACCGTTCCGTATATATCAGGTAGGCGTCGTCATGACCGTTTTTTTTTGGATGGAACCTGAAATAGTCCATGTTCCTATCGGCCTCGTGCAATGCAGCACCCAGGAACGAGTCGATGTCTTGTTCGGAACAATACCCAATTTGGTACTGCCATGATTTGCTGAGGGCATGGATGAGGCAGTGGCCATCTGTGGGCGTTGGCATTATCTGTAATTTGAGGTTATTTAGAACCGAAGTAATGTCATTTTGTTTCTGATTTGGGAATTGTTATTAGATGTCCTCTAGCTTGATTGAAGAGACCCTATCTTAGGTGAAATTGGATGGCTGCTCTCAACCAGTGTTGTTGGTACGCGAGCCTGACTTAGTACATGGCTGAAGAGGCGTCCGTTCGTAACCTTACTGCTTATGATGGAAGGGTTACTGGCCGTATTTGGTGAATTTGTCTTACTGCCGAGTGAGTTTCCCGAAAGGGGGGTCGCCTTTTGAATATTTGAATTATCTTTCATGGCTCCGGATGTGCTTGGAGGAAGGGTAGTGCCAGTGTCGTGGTCGTTGTTTTTATGGTGATGAGTGGGCGCTGACACGTTGCCGTTGAAGTAATAGTGATGAAAGGGTACAGACTGGGCGCTGTTGCTGTAGAAAGGATGAGGAGGTACAGATTGTGTGCCACTTTTTTCGACATCACGAGAAAGTGTTGCAGGGAAGCTTTTGTTGTGGAGACTATGAAGAGGAGTTGAACGGAAGCTTTTGGTATGGGGATGATGAGACGACGGCGGTAGGGAGCTGTAAGTCTGGAAATTATAATAATGAGGAGGCGCTGACTGGGAGCTTTTGACAAGGTTAAAAGGAGTAAGCGCTGATTGGAAGATATTGCGATTGGGATGATGAGAGAGCGCTGATCGGGAGCTTTCGACGTGGGGATGATGAGGAAGCGCTGATTGCAAGCTGTTTGTATGGGGAAGAACGGGTGGCGGGGGAAATATATGGGAGTGGTTAGCGAGAAGAGCAGAGATGGTGTTAGGACAGAGGTAAGGGAATTGTAGCGAAAGTTGGTCGTTGGGGCTGTGCTGCAAGCATAGTTGGACAGATTTGCATGAGTAGTGTAGAGTGGAGGAGCAGGGTAGGAGAAGAAGGGATAGCAGTTGGTGTGTTTGAGTGGTACGAGAGACGTGGGTGGCGAGTAGGATGGCGCAGTATTAACATGGGAAGTACCCGGTGGATGATAAGCGGGTGCTGACTGTAAGCTGTTTCTATAGGGATGATGATGGGTAGGCGATAATTGGAGGTAGTTTGTGGGAGACAAAAAGGAGGCGCTGATGGAACGCTGTTGGTGTGAGTGTGAATGTGGTGAAAAGGCTCTCCATGGGAGCAGTTTGTGTGGGGATGATGAGGAGTCGCTGATTGGGGATTTTTAGTTTGTGAGTGACGATTTGCGTTGTCTGCGAGCAGATGTCTTTTTCTGATGTGTGCTGAGGTGATGATACGAGACATAGGCCGTATGACAGAGGGTGTTATGATCAGCCTCCGCTAGCACGTATATTTGGAAACATTGCTAACCGATCATGACCACCAAGAGCTCCGTAGTGTGTGCCCTATAAACATAGGCCTGTTAACCCTAGCTTAAGTTACACGAAAAAAATCCCTTGCCATGCATATTTTTCGGTCCCTTCCAAAAGCAGATGGTCTCACCATATGGATTACAGGACGTAGGAGACGTTGACGAGTTAAGGTCATTAAACCATCCTGTAAAACTCGACAAGTCAGCATTGTGTGGCCTGGATCCAATAACGCAGAAGGAGGAAGTGTTAAGCTCAGGTTATCCCAAATTAACAGACAGATGGGAGGAGCAAACAAAATTCGTTAACGGCTTAAATTGTATGTTTGCCAATAAGGTCAAGGTATTAGGACGCCCCGCCTCTTTGGAGGGACCAAAAGTTAGAATTGTTCCCATATTGGAGAATCATTTCATACACATACACAAGGCCCTCCCATATTTATTTCAAGGTGTAGGTCTGAAGTTTAGAACGCATCATACTTTAATAGCGGATTCATTGGGCGGAGGTAAGAATGATTTAGAACTGCAAATGCTATAGTAATCTCATATTTATAGGCGTGTGATATTGCCCTTCAGCGCAATATGTGTTCCCTAGGTTGTTACTTAACTGTAATTCTTCAGTATTTATATCCCGTTTTTTGTATCTCCCTACAGGGTGGGTCTTCGCCTTTGCGTCGCTTTTGCTTCGCTTTTCGTTTCACACTTACGCTCTACGCTTTACACATACATTTCTTTTTGCTGTTCCTTTACACTTATGTTCCGTTGTGTTTGTTATATTACAATCAATGTTCAGTGCTATAGGGCTAGTTCAACTTTTGACATGTTTATTTTTTCTTCGAAATAATATTTTAGAAACACGGATTAATCATTTGTGCCTTGCATTTATGCCTGATCATGATATTTATTATAAACATTAAAGCTTTCACATAACATTGGTGTTTCAGCGGTGAGGGATATTACAGCAAACAAAAATTGAATCAATCACTTCTTGAAACAAATTAAGATCATCACTTCACACTTTAAAACAAAATGCTTTAGCCCCTTTCACACGCCCCCATTGAGACACTCGATAGTGCCAAGCCCTCTCGTGACCACATGCTACCAAAAGAAAAAGGCAACAATGAGGGAAGAGCGGGAGACACCCTCTGCGGTCACCAATCACACGGGTCGACCAAAGACACCGTGCCATTTCTGCCCGAAGTCTGACAGCGCGTTCGGGCCACCGCGAATGCACAAGCACGGCAGTCTGTCAATCCTGGCAAGCTGAAACGACAGCCGCATCCGAGGACAAACTCCCTAGGCCAAGATGGACCGAAAATAAATCAACACACGCACAGCTGGCTGACAGGATTCCACGTGACGCATAGAGAATCATGGGGATCCCTTTCGAATCGCCACTTAACATCTTGAGAAAAACAAAAACCAAGAACTGTAAGTGATCTCATTAATTCTAAGAAGTGAAACAAGAAGCCCACCAAATCAAGTGTGATATATCGCGATAGACCGTTCTCCCTTAAGAAGTGAATTTAGAGAGTTCGTAAAAATAAAAGCAATTACAGTTCCCCACACAACTTTTCAATATATCTGCTCTCTAATTCATCAGCAAATGAGCACAAAATTAGTTTTGAAGTGAATTTAAGTAGGTGCACGTAAATTGTTTGACCTGCTGTTCCAGCAATATTCAACTGAATTGTAGTCATGTATATAATTCAAGAAAAAATAGATCGCGGTGGCGGAAAATGAATCCTGAAATGCATAGAAAAATAAATTTATTATTCATAAATGACAAAAATGTCAGCAAATTAAGTTGATAAACAAAACCATGGACATGTATGTAGATAGATAATAAAATAGATAGCTTGTAGTTTACCGGTGTAGTATATAAGTTTTCTTTTTGTGGTATGTAAGCAGTTTTTGTGTTAATTGAACGTAGACAGCTGGTGATAAAAATCTTTATTCAATCGATCACTGAATAAAAAAAAATTAGTCATTGTCCCGTTGTGTAGCGTTCAGATAGTCTTGCGTTTCCCTTTCAAATTTCATACAAATTTCCATGACCAATTGATTAGGTGACACGTTAAACACCTGATGTACGGTTATAAATTTCAATATTTCATGTGAAGTCGATTTCTGGTGTGGTCGATAAAGTGTTGTGCAGCCTTCAGGTCTGCGTAGAAATGCGGTATTCTATTTCAGGAAATTTCCGTCCAATTAAAAAAAAATCAATGACCAATTGGTTAGTTGACAAGCCTAAACACCTGATGTACGGGTATAAAATTTCAATAATTCATGTAAAATCGATTTCGTGCGTTGCCAATAAATTGTGTGTAGCCTTCAGGCCTGCGTAGAAATGCGGTATTCAATTGCAAAAAATTATAGTCCAAATGTCAAGATAGTATGTTTTTTTTAAGTGTGAACACCACTGTCCGTAATGTTAAGACATGTTCGTCGTAGGACGACCTATACGCATAAACAAATGATGTGCAAGTTGGACCTATGCGATATGGGAGTGTAAAACGAGCGAACGCGTGAATAGAGGAATGATTGAACAAACCGTCACCAAACCAACTCAAACCTATGACAAAACAAATTATGCGATGGATCGGTAAATAAAGGGAGACGAAGGCAAGTCGTTTCTAAGCGACAATCACTGACTCAGGTCAGAAGCGGAAAATAATTAGGATGAACCGTTTCAGTTTTTTCATAATAAAAAACGAGCAAGCAATCTTTTTCTGGAGAAGCAAGGACTGACATACGAACAGGCAACGCTAATCCAGGTGTAATTGAGTCCACACGGAACGCCTCATACACAATTTGACCATCGGAATTTATAATGTTAGCTTGTCGTGGCAACTGTACGGACAAGTGCTTTGGAATAAAGACAAACGGCAGCCCACTTCAAGCCCCGGGTGACTAGCGTGGGATTACGAGAGAGTAAAACCGAGCATCATGAATTTCAAATCCGTTAACCCCAATTTACCGACCAAGCAGAAATAAAATACCCGCAAATCAGGCGTTCAAAACACGGTAACCAAATAATAAATGAACAAAAAATAACACATCAGGGCCACAATTCAAATGATAGTCTTTTGATCAAACGTGAAATGCAGTGTGTCCGATGTAAATATTAGTGATGCGTATCCAAATCCAGTTTATTGAATTCATTAAGAGAAGAGGTGAAAATATGTAATTAATAAGATGTGTGAGGGATCAACCTGTCACCTGCGTGTGATATCTACTATGTTCATAATAATGTTTAAGGTAATTATTCCAGTCACCTGCGTGTGATATTTCACTATGTCCATAATAATGTGTAAGGTAATTATTCTATAAGTCATGTCTCCCGAATTGTGTAATTAGATTATAAGCTTTGTTCCCTTCTTGCCTATGCTAGTTCAACGGTACCTTGAACCAACATACGCTGAAATGAGCATAATAATACAATGAAACTAGTAGACAGTATCCATCCCATCCTTCCGTGGCCCCCTGTCAGACAGGAAAAAACGATGTAAAGATGGGTACAGAGAGTGTCAAGCACATGGTTGCGCGCCCTAGGCAAAATATCAAAGTTGAATAAAAATTTGCATTCAGCTATCCCAATACCATCAAATTGGCAACCATGTCTCAACATTTGGATCGAGTTTTTTTCTATAAATGATCGAACCGTGCGAAACATGCCATAAATCCTTATGTTGCGAGTAGTCGCGCGTTTAGAGAATTGTTTTTTCTCGACATTAAAATGACATATCAATAATTCAACCAACCTCTTAGTACACTGTATTACATACAATCATGCCTAAAAACTCCACGCAGCCTGCTTTCCCACATGGAATGACCCACGGGTTGAATGTGGGGACACATTCTTTCAATAAAGTGTTATGATCAGCCTCCGTTAGCACGTATATTTGGAAACACTGCTAACCGAACATTACCACCAAAAGCTGCGTAGTGTGTGCCCTAAAACAGTGTAGGCCTTAGGCCTGTTAACCCTAGCTTAAGTTACACGAAGAAATCCCTTGCCTTGCATATTTTTCGGTTCCCCTCCAAAAGCAGATGGTTATAATTTTGGAGGGACCAAAAGTTAGAATTGTTCCCTTATTGGAGGATCATTTCTGGCACATACACAAGGCCCTCACATATTTATTTCAAGGCGTAAGTCTGAAGTTTAGAACACATCACACTTTCATAGCGGATTCATTGGGCGGAGGTAAGAATGATTTAGAACTGCGAATGCTATTATAATCTCATATTTATAGGCGTGTGATATTGCCCTTCAGCGTTAATATGTGTTCCCTAGGTTGTTACTTAACTCTAATTCCTCAGTATTTATATCCCGTGTTCTGTATCTCTCTACAGGGTGGGTCTTCGCCTTTGCGTCGCTTTTGCTTCGCTTTTCGTTTTGTGCTTACGCTCTACGCTTTACACTTATATTTCTTTTTGCTGTTCTTTTACACTTTTGTTCCATTGTGTCCGTTATATTACAATCAATGTTTAGTGCTATAGGGCCAGTTTAACTGTCGACATGTAACTGGTTTCTTCAAAATAATATTTTAAAAAAAACTGTTTAATCATTTGTACCTTGCATTTATACCTGATCATGATATTTATTATAACATAAAAGTTTTCCCATAACATTGGTGGGCAGGCTGCATGGAGTTTTTAAAAAGTGTAAGTGTAAAGCGGAGATCGTAAGCGTAAAACGAAAAGCGAAGCAAAAGTGACGCAAAGGCGAAGACCCACCCTGTAAGGAGATACAAAAAACGGGATATAAATACTGAGGAATTACAGTTAAGTAACAACCTAGGGAACACATATTGCGCTGAAGGGCAATATCACACGCCTATAAATATGAGATTATAATAGCATTCGCAGTTCTAAATCATTCTTACTTCCGCCCAATGAATCCGCTATTAAAGTGTGATGCGTTCTAAACTTCAAACCTACACCTTGAAATAAATATGGGAGGGCCTTGTGTATGTGTATGAGATGATCCTCCAATAAGGGAACAATTCTAACTTTTGGTCCCTCCAAAGAGGCGGGGCATCCTAATACCTTGACCTTATTGGCAAACATACAATTTAGGTCGTTAACGAATTTTGTTGGCTCCTCCCATCTGGCTGTTAATTCGGGATAACCTGAGCTTAACACTTCCCTCTTCTGCGTTATTGGATCCAGGCCACACAATGCTGACTCGTCTAGTTTTACAGGATGGCTTAATGACCTTAACTCGTCAACGTCTTCTACGTCCTGTAATCCATATGGTGAGACCATCTGCTTTTGGAGGGGAGCCGAAAAATATGCAAGGCAAGGGATTTCTTCGTGTAACTTGAGCTAGGGTTAACAGGCCTAAGGCCTACACTGTTTCTAGGGCACACACTACGCAGCTCTTGGTGGTAATGTTCGGTTAGCAATGTTTCCAAATATACTTACTAGCGGAGGCTGATCATAACAGAGGGAAGTAGAAAAAGAGAGGAGACCGGAGTGGTGATTGCTTGTTTCTGATATTGTTATAGTATTTGGATGGCAATGCCTAAAGAATGTTGTAGTTAGTCTAGATCATTCACTCTAGCTAATTCACTTTAGCTCATTCACTCTAGCTCATTAAATCAAACCAGAGGGATTAAGGATCTTAAGATTGGTCATACGCGTGTGGAATTTTGATCCAAAATCAGTAAAGTAAAATAAAGGTTTTAAATTACTCCATCGAGTTGACCTGGAAGCCGGCTTGGAAATATGACTATGCTGAAACTAGTTAGACCACTATGTGGAACTTGGTAATTTTTCCATTGATTGGTTGAAAAACCAACCATATATTAATACAACCTAGATAAAGAAGTCATAAACGGACGTGATTCCAGTAGGTATTAGGTTTTCATTAATCAAATTTCGGGCAAAGTGAACTGAGAAGATGAAATCCCGCAGCACTGTGTGTATGTGATTGGAACGACGAAATGAATATAGGGTATTGCCTTTGTCAGAGACATAACTGCGCGGCCAAAGTTATCCGATTGATAAAACTCAATTACAAGATTTAAAGCTGCTCCCCATTGCCGAGTTTGCGGCCAGCATGTGCAACAGGCTCAATTTTACGGCCAACCGGCACACGGATCTTACTTTCACTGCGTTTCCTATTTAATGTTCTCGATAAATTCTAAATCCATACGTGTGCACTCAACCTAACTCTTGCAAACAGATGATCTGCAGAGCAAATGTCGACCTGTTTCACTTAAAACACTGCCATATGAACGTCGAAGTCCCGTCAATTACCTCTATCTTTCAGCGAATGCTTGGAAACTACCCTAAACCAACCGCCTCTACTGGTCACGCCCCGCCCTCGCTCGCAATAACCAATGAGCGAGCTATAGGCACACTGAGCCAAATACGATGAATTACTACTTTTCCCTTACTTTATCCGACTTCTAAGAAGTAGATTTAGACAACATACTTTGAAACTGTGTTTATGTACTTTGTTTTGCTCAGCTTTGGCGGCGGGCAACCGCAAGCAGGAGGGGTGTGATCATGCAGCCACCATTCACAGCCATCCATCGCCCGTCTACGGGGTCCATCTTTACCGGACCGTCGGTTCTGTGGTGCAACAGATATAATCTATGGAGTGACGTGTCGTGGGCCCTCGGGCAAGGCATTCCGTTACACTTTCTTACAATCTAGACACAAACACTGCAACACACCTGTCTATCAATCTAGACACAGACACTGCAACACACCTGTCTATCTGGAGAACTTGAGTTTGTTCATGAATGATTTAGATAGAAGGATAACCGGACTAAACATACTGTTTGTATAAAAGAAACTCCGGAGAACAAGATTTTTTTTATAGCGAGGGGAAGTTGAAGAGGGAAGGGGGATCGTCTGAGATAGTGAACTGGTAGACAGATTGTTCATAAATAAATGCTCCCGTGGTGGTTGATTATATTAAGTAGACGATGTAGAGAATACTAAATATGCTCCCTTGGTTGATTACATTAAAGTAGACGATTAAGAAAATACTCAATAACTACTATTGTTTTGCTACATTGAAGCACATATATGACGGTGCAGTGTACTATGAAAGGGTTCTAGCCAAAAATATTCGACACAGGACGACGTCATTTTGGCAAGCATGCGTATGTGATTTCAAATGAGTGTCAACTGTCCTTGACTCAGCCTATTTACGCTGTCCGATAGCTGACATCCCGTTTTCCAGGTATACATACAACAGCACATGCGTAATACATATTTAATATTGTATACTGATGATATGTATAAATACATAATTGGCCTGCCTCATCAGTGACGGAAACCGTTTACGTCCCCGCACAAAGCCACTTGGTCGTGCAGAGTTTTGTGCAAATTTTTTCGCGGAATCTGGATTGTCCGAGCATCACGATTGAGTCCAACTTCCTAGAGTTTTCCTCGCTCTTCATTAGTTACTTCCCTGCATTTCGACGGGTCGACAGCAGTTGTGACTCTTTGAAAGACACTGGAATAACAGGCGGCGATGTTCAGCTAAGCTTCCCTGCACCACTGATGGACCTCCGATGTGTTGACAGCAGTTGTGGCTCTTTGAAAGACACTGGGATAACAGGCAGCGATGTTTGGCTAAGTTTTTCCGCATCAGTGATGGACCTCCGATGTGTTGACAGCAGTTGTGGCTCTTTGAAAGACACTAAGATAACAGGCGGCGATGTTTAGCTAAGCTTCCCTGCACCACTGATGGACCTCCGATGTGTTGACAGCAGTTGTGGCTCTTTGAAAGACACTGGGATAACAGGCGGCGATGTTTGGCTAATCTTTCCCGCATCACTGATGGACCTCCGATGTGTTGACAGCAGTTGTGGCTCTTTGAAAGACACTGGGATAACAGACGGCGATGTTTGGCTAATCTTCCCCGCATCACTGATGGACGTCCGATGTGTTGACAGCAGTTGTGGCTCTTTGAAAGACACTGGGATAACGGGCAGCGATGTTTGGCTAAGCTTTCTTGCATCACTGATGAACCTCCGATGTATTGACAGCAGTTGTGGCTCGTTGAAAGACACTGGGATAACAGGCGGCGATGTTTGGCTAAGCTTCCCCGCATCACTGATGGACCTACGATGTGTTGACAGCAGTTGTGGCTCTTTGAAAGACACTGGGATAACAGGCGGTGATGTTTAGCTAAGCTTCCCCGCATCACTGATGGACCTCCGATGTGTTGACAGCAGTTGTGGCTCTTTGAAAGACACTGGGATAACAGGCGGCGATCTTTAGCTAAGCTTCCCCGCATCACTGATGGACCTCCGATGTACTGACAGCAGTTGTGGCTCTTTGAAAGACACTGGGATAACAGGCGGCGATGTTTGGCTAAGCTTCCATGCATCACTGATGTACCTCCGATGTGTTGACAGCAGTTGTGGCTCTTTGAAAGACACTGGGATAACAGGCGGCGATGTTTAGCTAAGCTTCCCCGCATCACTGATGGACCTCCGATGTGTTGACAGCAGTTGTGGCTCTTTGAAAGACACTGGGATAACAGGCGGCGATCTTTAGCTAAGCTTCCCCGCATCACTGATGGACCTCCGATGTACTGACAGCAGTTGTGGCTCTTTGAAAGACACTGGGATAACAGGCGGCGATGTTTGGCTAAGCTTCCATGCATCACTGATGTACCTCCGATGTGTTGACAGCAGTTGTGGCTCTTTGAAAGACACTGGGATAACAGGCGGCGATGTTTAGCTAAGCTTCCCCGCATCACTGATGGACCTC
>SDVV010020383.1:0-13331 GCA_016164225.1 Gammarus roeselii
AATATGAGGGTGGCCCTAAGATGCATTCATAAGATTGTAAATATTAGGGTGGCCCTGAGATGCATTCATAAGATTGAAAATATGAGGGTGGCCCTAAGATGCATTCATAAGATTGTAAATATGAGGGTGGCCCTGAGATGCATTCATAAGATTGTAAATATGAGGGTGGCCCTGAGATGCATTCATAAGATTGAAAATATGAGGGTGGCCCTAAGATGCATTCATAAGATTGTAAATATGAGGGTGGCCCTAAGATGCATTCATAAGATCGTAAATATGAGGGTGGTCTCGAGATGCATTCATAAAATTTTATATATGAGGGTGGCCGTGAGATGCTTTCATTAGATCGTAAATATGAGGATGGCCTCGAGATGCATTCATAAGATTGCAAATATGAGGGTAGCCCTGAGATGTATTCCTAAGATTGTGTAGGGGGGGGGCTCTTGTCAGAAGGAGAGGGACATCCTTACCAAATATGTCCGTTCAAACTAAAATTTAATGGCTTTATACACAAGAAAAAATTAAAGAGGGGGAGGGGGCATAGCACAGTGACTCCCCCCGCCCCCTTGTGTGTCACAGGTATAGTGTTTGCACAGTGTTCGCGACTATGGGTCAAAATGGGTGAACTAGAAACGTGACATTCCAAACCGCAGCGAGGAAATACTAATAAGTGAAACGGAACACGCTAGAAAAGATTCGAGTTCAATTATTTTATTTTATATCATAATTTATAAAAGTTGGTGATCTGGATACTGTGGGATGGTACAGAGCAGGACACCTTAATAAATTGCTCAGGTGTGTGAACACACACCTGTGCACTACAGCCAGACCGAACGAACGTCAATCAGATTGCCTCACCAACATACATACACATGACGCACTCATACATCGTTCACAATTGGAGGTATGATCTTGGCTGATACACGAATAGTTGCCATATATTAATTCTGTCTGCATTGTTTTTGCTGAATCCTAGTTGAAACTGAATCTACCAACATCCTCACTACCTTGCTGTCAGTCTGATAAGCAACCTCGTCAAATGAATCTGGTACGTATGTATTCACCTGAATGCTTCGTCAATTAGGTCGCCACTGATATGTCCTCACTCCAAGTACAATGTTTATCAGCAGCAGGTACAGATCACACTTTGGAGACGTTGATGTTGTCTACGATGTCTTGATGAATCCTCGGTGTCCTTTGGATCTTGTATCAAATGCGAGGGTAGTTGTCTACGGCTGTGCAGGTCTCTAAGTAGGAGGAAGGCACTGGTGTTCTGAAAGCGCCAACGACACCTCTGTTACTACCTCCAACGCATCCATTTCGGTACTGAAGTACACGTCAGTTTAGTCGCGGTATATACGTGTCGCTGGGTAAGGGCAGACGCACGCCACACCAACTTGTTGAGAGGGTTTGAGGGGGTTGGGAATGGAGGCGGAGGAAGGGGTTGGGATTAGGGGGCTGCTGATGGTTAGGAGCACGAATGACTCACTGTGTTGGCGTGGTTAATGTACGAATGATGATGATGATGATGTGCTCTTGCTAGTCAGGTCACTAGAGTAGGACAAAGGAAATCTCACCTTGGTTAAAGAGCCTCCTAACTATATTTCACCTTAACTCTGGATCTTGAGCAAGACGAAATGCATCATTTGTATGTATGTTTCGTGCTGTTAAAAGTGCTGTAATGGAAAAGAATAATTCATTCATGCGATGCTTCATTCGTTTATACTTTATACATATTTTTGTCATAGCAAGTTGCCACAACAGGAAAACCAAAGAAGTTGGCTAGTTTTATATTATGAATATAAAATATTAAACCATTGAGTTTGAACGAAAACGGTCATGATTGAAATTTGTTCAATCATACACGTACAGTTGCGATAAAAGAAAACGTTGGCGATTAATTTCTATTATAGACGCATACTGGGTAGTTCCGAATTATGATTCAACTTCATACAAATTGTATCACGGCATTTGTTTCTCCAGTGTTGTGAAATGAGTTTCGAAAATAGGATTTATTGTAGTTAGAATGTCAGGCGGGAAGTATAATTCATTATTAAGTTACACGGCGAATTTGAGTTTTTTTTCGGTTAATACTCTTCTAACATGAGCGAATAACGTTATATTCCGTCTCACGTTTTTTTTATTCCATTTCCTCACGTGTATAACTCAATACGTTCAATATTTAACGTCTTTCCTGTATTTTTTAGCTAAATAACCTAATTTTATAGAGAAGGATTTTCGGTATTATTACAGCCGACGTAATTCCATAGCAAATTAGTATTGAAAAACTTTTGTATTTGAAAGCCTTTTCAGACACTTTTCAGCACAAAAGTTCAATACATGGCGTTTCAGTATGAACAGACATAGACGTACAGCCGTTTCCCCTTTGTTAGGAGGGTGGCTGAGTTAGGCTGACACAGAGGGGGAGGCGCCCAATCTCCCCGTCACAAGACCCCTGTGTCCATGCCGAGGCTCGAACTCGCGATTTGCAGCATCAGAGGCTGGCACTGCATGCGGATACGCTATAACAACTCGGCCACGGCGGCCGAGTGATAAGCGTATCTGACTGCATTTGAAAATTCCAGAATAATTATAAATTGTCGCAAAAGAGCATGAATGTTATGCATATTTTTTTCAATTCAGCATATAGAAAAACAAAAGTAAGAAAACAATGCGCTTTTATAACCAAGATTTAAAAAGCTGTTCGGACACAGCTGCTCCGAGGCTACTTAGTACCAGTTTTCGTGTAACTTATAAAGTTTCGTCAAAATGTTTTACTAAAGCGCGTAACATTCGAGAAAGCGCGCAGCTGATAGTGTGCGACGCTATAACCGCACACACCTTTTCTGTCTTCCCACGTGCCGAACAGTGAGCTACACCTGTTGGAAACTGCGCGCTAGAAATCATGGCGCGCGTCCCAACTACGTCACTGCGCTGACTCCTCATTGGTTAGCTAGGCAAAGAATATCAGCTGGATGCAACTTGTTTTGGTTTGTTGACATGACACCTCTCTCGTAGCCATGGTAACGAAATATTTGCAACAGTGACTGCACGGGATATTTGCATTAGATTTGCATTAATTGTTGGTGGCACACAGTGCAGACTGTCAGCTGCGCACTGGCTCAACGTTACGTGCCTCTGAATTTGAACAGACAAACTTTTGAAACCATGCATTGAATTACGTCGCCGGTAGAATTTTACGATTGGCACGATAATTCAATGAAATGGCAAGCCCATTTCCCGCAGTTCTGTTTTTTATTACGTTTGAACTTGTCTGTTTAGTTTACGTTTGAAATTCGGCATCTGACATTTGTTGTATTTTGCCTAAAGACAGTTAGGCAAAACATGGCTAACCGTGTGGGAAATACATTCCTCCATGCCCTACACGAAGAGAAGTATTGTATTATATATGACAGGATGTGAAGAAGATCATATGGGCAGATTGGAAAAAGGCCGGGTTGATCTCATGACACCCCCTTTTTTCCTTCTTGTTCCTTTGGCACCACCACACCATCTGTTTTCAGGACTGTCTAGCTCGGTATCGTAAGTCATTCCTTGATTGGAGACAAAATTGTCAAGTAAGATATCGTTGAAACGAATCGTCGCATCATGGTGATACGGGTAATCTCCCACCTTGTCATAGGAGACTACCACTCTCTGATACCATGCTTTACTTGTAACTGTATTTGTGTCTCGATTGTGTAGTTTAGTTTAAATTGGTTAAATATATTTAACACTATGTGTAATTTGGAAGAAGGAGTTTCAGCCTGGAGTAGTCGCCGTAGTTATAAAGTGACGGCCCAAGCTAAGCAGAAAATTGAAAGATTGACCGACTCTTACAGAAAAGAGGTGAGTTTGCACATTTCAGCAGTATTCTGCGTTCAAAGTAATTGTGTATAGTACTCGTATACAATCAAAATAAATTATCTATGAAGGGAAAGAGATAGAGAAAGAAAATATTTTACAAACCATTCACTTTAAATGAATTTGGGATGGTCTGCAATAGCCTGTCCTTATCGAAATGATAATTAGAACTATTCAAGTCAAGCAATTTATTTTTAATGCTTTGAACCGCATTCAGGCAATGAGCAATGGAGAAATATCTGAATGACATCCATTAAACATCCATGCAGAGTTGACCGAGGGGAGGAGGGGGGGAGGAAGTTATGTTGACACACTAGAAAATATTGTCAATTGTGGAAGGTGCAGAGCAAATACTCCAGAATAATCAATAAACATCAATTCGCCCGCGTTTGTTCTTGATTGTCAATTCAGTGGCCATATAATGATAAAGAAACGAGCTGATGGAGTAATTATCCAATTTGTTCACTTGCCTGAAATTCATATTTCCGAAAGGTTTAAGTCATTCAATTTAAAGTACATAAATAATGTACGCATGGAACAACACTGAAGAAAACGCAGCATGTTCTTCGTATAGTGGTACTAAACAAACTCTCTTAGTATTATATGAGAAATTATTTGAAGAGCGATCCGAATTCTTATTATTTTTTAGCAAGTTCTGGATCTAAATTTATTTGTTACATGTCACACATAGTCATTTGACAAACACAGATAACATGAAATTCTTGTTTAGCTGGTCAAACAGTTCAATTCGAAAAAGTTGGGTGGCAAAATACAGGAGAAAATTAAACATGGTGCATTGAGACGGTCGAGTGAAATTGTTGGTGCAACCAACACAAGTTGGGGTCGCTCACGACGGGAGTTGTCCTAAAATTTGATGTCGGATGTAAGTAATGCACCGAACTTGGTACACTACTGACGGAGGAGGTAGTAGCGTGAACTGGGCTTTAAGCACAGGGTCATGCCGAACAAACTATCCATGTAATGTCGATAGAAGAAACTGAGGCAGAGTGAAAATTTTGAAAACAGATGGACAAACGGATTGCGGGAGATCACTTCTCGAAGTGGATGGTTTGGGACGTCTTGTACCAATTTCCGTTAGAAAAATCAGTGAACTCGTTTTACGGCGTCACAAATCGTCAACTTCATAATAGGATATCTTGAAACTCGCTGACCCAATCGGTCTCAAATGCTCCCTCATCTCCATGTGAATTTTATCGACATTAGTCCTATTTTGTTCGGCATGTCAATGGGGCTTAAAAACTTACTTCATGCGGCCGGCAACGGGAGCAGTACATCATTGAGATGATACCAACCTCATGGGGGCGTCAACGAACGATCAATGGAGGAAGTGTTTTGGGGTGGCATCCTATTGCATAGTTGAGGGTCCTTAACGACCAATGGGGAGCTGCTGCGAGGCGGCTTCTTATCGCATGGTTGATCGGCCTTAATGACCAATGGGGGAGCTGCTGCTTGGCGGCTTCCTATTGCATGGTTGAGCGGCCTTAACGACCAATGGGGGAGCTGCTTCTTGGCGGGTTCCTATTGGATGGTTGATCGGCCTTAACGACCAATGGAGGAGCTGCTTCTTGGCGGCTTCCTATTGCATGGTTGAGCGGCCTTAAGGACCAATGAGGGAGCTGCTGCGCGGCGGCTTCTTATCGCATGGTTGATCGGCCTTAACGACCAATGGGGGAGCTGCTGCTTGGCGGCTTCCTATTGGATGGTTGATCGGCCTTAACGACCAATGGAGGAGCTGCTTCTTGACGGCTTCCTATCGCATGGTTGATCGGCCTTAACGACCAATGGGAGAGCTGCTGCTTGGCGGCTTCCTATTGGATGGTTGATCGGCCTTAACGATCAATGGGGGAGCTGCTGCTTGGCGGCTTCCTATTGGATGGTTGATCGGCCTTAACGACCAATTGAGGAGCTGCTTCTTGGCGGCTTCCTATTGCATGGTTAAGCGGCCTTAAGGACCAATGAGGGAGCTGCTGCGCGGCGGCTTCTTATCGCATGGTTGATCGGCCTTAACGACCAATGGGAAGATACCACCTGACGTCTTGATATAAAACTGTCCTGTTAAATTTAAAACTAAGGTTATGCTTGAACCGAGTGCGACACTGTTGAGGCCCCCTATGGGAAGCTGTCACTAAGTAAGTAGACTCATTGACTGGACGATTAGCATGACGGCTTCACGAGTACCTACCTGCCATTGGCTTCCAGAGGCTAATGGCGTTTGACCTCTCAAGTTGATTTGATTTAAGCCTCATTTTCACCGAAGTCACAACGCGCGTCATTGCACGCTCCCCCGTAGTGCACTTTGACCTCTGAAGTTGGAATAGTATTTGGTGGACTCAAAACGCTTATTTCCCTTAGTTAATGTACTGGGGATTTTCCCATTCTGTCAAACTAGTTATTTAGAATTCATAGAGCCACCGAGAAGATATTATGTCAATGAATATTTAACCGAATTGATACTTCTTACTCCGCGACTTCACGAACACGTATTTGCTGAATGACCCTTCAACGGACTTGTTTTCAAGTGAGTGTCCAACATCACGTGTCTCATGTGTTACCATAGGTGCATTCGGGATGACGCAACACAGTCTGGACCAGCTGCTGGTTGAATCGTGAAAAATAATCTATCGTGACATAGAAGCTCACACCATCTGACAAAAATGGTGCATCTAGAACGCAGCAATAGACAACAAGTTGACCTTTGCGTATCTAGAAAGCTGCATCTAGTCGCAGAAATATACAACGAGTTGGCCTTTGAATGGTGCATCTAGAATGGTACATCAACGACGCAGCAATAGACAACCAGTTGGCCTTTGAATGGTGCATCTAGAATGGTACATCAACGACGCAGCAATAGACAACCAGTTGGCCTTTGAATGACGCAACTAAAATGGTGCATCAACGACGCAGCAATAGACAACCAGTTGGCCTTTGAATGGCACATCTAGAATGATGCATTAACGATGCAGCAATAGACAACCAGTTGACCTTTGAATGTCACATCTAGAATTATGCATCAACGACGCAGCAATAGACAACCAGTTGACCTTTGAATGGCGCATCTAGAATGGTACATCAACGACGCAGCAATAGACAACCGGTTGACCTTTGAATGCATATTGATCAGGTCTTGCTGAAGTGGCTTAGTGCATGTGATGTTGGACAAGATACAGTATCTGGAACCATTCTTTCATTACTTTGCACAGCTTCTTCTAAGAGATGTTATACAAATTACTCTGAAAATGTAACTAGATACTATTACCTGCTCAACACCGAAAGAAGTGCGTGTTCGATAGATTAAGTGTAGAGCAGTTTTAACTGATGGCTTGCTTTATAGACGCCATTATTTGAAAAGAACATCGGAAAACTAACAAATCCTCTCCGCATTGGCATTAACAATGAATGTCCTGTCATTTGGCGATTTAATGTTGCCATACATTAAATACCGTTCACACTGCAAACATTGATATATGCTCTGCAATATTTTCGTTTATATTTATATGATCGTAAATTGATGCTTTACATCGGGTTCCGTGAGATGCTCGTAGCCGGCTGAGACGTGTATCCGTGATATACTCGTAGCTGGCTGAGACGTGCATCCGTAATATACTCGTAGCCGGCTGAGACGTGTATCCGTAAGACACTCGTAACCGGCTGAAACGTGTATTCATGTTATACTCGTAGCCGGCTGAGATTTGATTTGATTTGATTCGCATTTCCACGAGAGCCTCAACGCGAGTCAATAGGCTGCCCCATAGGGCTCGATGATCATGGATTCCAGTAGGCTCGCACGCCTCAGTGTGCGAGAAAAAGAAAAACAAGGCTGTTAAAGTTATAAAATATTGAAAATTTTAGCAATGTCAGACGCACGGTGGTGCGCACGAGGAAAACGCTTAGACGAAACGGATCTCCGCTTCCAATCATTTAGAACTTCAAGAGTAATATGTACGCATGCCGGTGCGTACAGGTAGCATCGTCGAGACTGGTACAAGGTTTACGGCTACACGGACAAAGTCAGATCCGACAGCGACGCAATACGACCTAGAACGCTACGCGGTCTTGGTCGATTACAGTACACTTCATTTATTCAGGCAGGACTCAGACGAAACGGATCCTCGCCTTCAATCATTTAGAACTTCAAGAGTAACATGTACGCACGCTAGTGTGCACAGGTATCATCGTTGATACTGGTACAAATTTACGGCCACACGGACAAAGCCAGCTCCGACAGCAACGCAACACAATGTTTACATCTACGTGGTCTAGTTTAGTAGAGGTGCAATCCGTTTATTCAGGTAAAATAAAAACTCAGACGAAACAAAACCCCGCCTTCAGCCACTCAGAACTCCAGGAGTAATATGCAGGCGCACCAGTGCGCACAGATAGTATCGTCGAAATTGGTACAAGGTCTATGGCTTCACGGATTATATCAACTCCGACCGCAACGCGTCAAAAGGTTTTATACATAGCTACGCAGTCCAGGTCAACCCCAAAAACTGCATATGGTCCGTGCACGCGCGAGCAAGCACAGACGGAGGAAAAAACACCCATTCACAAAATCACAAACAGGAACTCCCGCACAAATACACCAGCATTATTAGGTATGACAAAATGGTGGATCGTGAGGAAGAAAGTAAGGGCAGGTTCGTCATGGGCAGAAAAACTGCTTAGATTATTGATTTTGCAGTTATTGTTCATGGGGATAGGGGGCTGGGGCATAGGTCACTTGGGTCCCAAAGGAGCCCGATGAATCCCGAAGGGTTATCAAGTCCCTCGGGTCTTCCCTAGCTCCTCGGGTCCCTCGAAACCCCTCGTCTCAGCTCATCTCGGCTTGTCTCAAATTATTTCGGCTATTCTCGGCTCGTCGCGACCAACTCGACTCGCCTAGACATGTTTCGACTGATCTCGACGCATCTCGACCAGCCTCGACGTGGCTCTCCACCTCTGCGCTAGTAATCATGTGGGCTGTGATAAAAAAAAATTTCACTCAAGCATATTAGGGTGGGAGTGGGGTGGCAGAGGTACCTCGAGTCCCAAAAGAGCCCGATGAATTCCAGAGGGTAACCCAAATCCACCCGGGTCCCCCAAGCTCCCCGGGTCCCCTCGTCTCAGCTCATCTCGGCTTGTCTCAAATCATTTCGGTCAGTCTCGGTTCGTCGCGACTAACTCGACTCGCTTCAACATGTTTCGACTGATCTTGATGCACCTCGAACAGCCTCGACGCGACCCTCTCCCTCTGTGCCAGTATTCCGCGGACTGTAATGATTAATTGTTCTATTCAAGCATTTCACATGTATACATTTTCTGTGTATGGGTTCTACAGCGTGGGGAGAGAGAAGCAAAGGTCCCAGGGTTCAGATGGGCCTCAAGCGGGTCTCAAAGTTTCTCAAGGGGATCCCAAAATATCTCAAGGGTGTCCCAAAAGGCCCCGGAAGAGTCCAAGTGGGTCCTTCCAAATCCTCCTGGTCTTCCAAGTCACCCAGGTTCCCGAAACCCCCGGGTCCCTTGAATCCCGCGGGTCCCACGTGTACCCCCCCTCTCCATTCTCGGGTCACTTAGTCTCAACCAGCCTCGGTTCGTCTCGACTCATCGCCTCACCAGTCGACTCGTCTCCACTCGCTTCAACCTGCCTCAACTCATCTCTTCCCCTCCACGCACGGAGCCAACCAAGACTTCCACTCTCTAAGATCAACAGCAACATTATTTCACCATTTAGCCCTCAAAACAGCTAGCTGTGCTCGGACATTTATTAGGCGCCCGGGAGAGTGCAAATTCTCCCACCGAAGGTTGGACTAGACTAACTAACCCACCGCATACTCCACCTAGAGCCTCTGCAGGCGTCTAGCGATACATAATTGTATAACTAATCCAAAATTGACCGCCATGAAAAAAGGGCACGGATAAATAATAGAGCCCACTAAATAGGAATGAATAAAATACTAAAATAAAGTGTTAATGATCTATAAAATGAATAATCATCCATCCGGCCGGCTGAGACATGTATCCGTGAGATACTCGTAGCCGGCTGAGACGTGTATCCGTGGTATACCCGTTGCCGGCTGAGAAGTGTATCCGTGAGATACTGGTAGCTGGCTGAGACGTGTATCCGTGATATACTCGTTGCCGGCTGAGACGTGTATCCGTGGTATACTCGTTGCCGGCAGAGAAGTGTATCCGTGAGATACTGGTAGCTGGCTGAGACGTGTATCCGTGATATACTCGTTGCCGGCTGAGACGTGTATCCGTGGTATACTCGTTGCCGGCTGAGAAGTGTATCCGTGAGATACTGGTAGCTGGCTGAGACGTGTATCCGTGATATACTCGTTGCCGGCTGAGACGTGTATCCGTGATATACTCGTTGCCGGCTGAGACGTGTATCCGAATCCACAAGCGTATTTTCCGAAACATAACTGGCACAATCTAGTTTGTTTCCACTTAGAATACTCCAATCAACCGCAGGCAGGAGATACACAAGGCCAATGTTATGTGACGAACCCGTTGACAGCAGACATGAGGTAAACAAAGCAAGTGCTATGTGACGAACCCGTTGACAGCAGGCAAGAGATAAACAAGGCCATTGTTATGTGACTAACCCGGTGACAGCAGGCATGAGATAAACAAAGCAAGTGTTATGTGACTAACCCGTTGACAGCAGGCATGAGTTAAACAAGGCCAATGTTATGTGACTAACCCGTTGACAGCAGGCAAGAGATAAACAAGGTCATTGTTATGTGACTAACCCGTTGACAGCAGGCATGAAACAAGGCCAATGTTATGTGACTAACCCGTTGACAGCAGGCATGAGATAAACAAGGCCAATGTTATGTGACTAACCCGTTGACAGCAGGCAAGAGATAAACAAGGCCATTGTTATGTGACTAACCCGTTGACAGCAGGCATGAGATAAACAAGTCCAATGTTATGTGACTAACCCGTTGGCAGCAGGCAAGAGATAAACAAGGCCATTGCTATGTGACTAACCCGTTGACAGCAGGCATGAGATAAACAAGGCCAATGTTATGTGACTAACCCGTTGACAGCAGGCAAGAGATAAACAAGGCCAGTGTTATGTGACTAACCCGTTGACAGCAGGCATGAGATAAACAAAGCAAGTGTTATGTGACTAACCCCTTGACAGCAGGCATGAGATAAACAAGGCCAATGTTATGTGACTAACCCGTTGACAGCAGGCAAGAGATAAACAAGGCCAGTGTTATGTGACTGACCCGTTGACAGCAGGCATGAGATAAACAAAGCAAGTGTTATGTGACTAACCCGTTGACAGCAGGCATGAGATAAACAAGGCCAATGTTATGTGACTAACCCGTTGACAGCAGGCAAGAGATAAACAAGGCCAATGTTATGTGACTAACCCGTTGACAGCAGGCATGAGATAAACAAAGCAATTGTTATGTGACTCACCTGTCGACAGCAGGCAGGAGATACACAAAGCCTGTGTCGTGTGCCTAACCCGTCGATAGCAGGCAGGAGATGCACAATGTAAGTGATACGAGACAAGCCTTTCAAAAAAATCGATGTTTTTTGTTGCCACCAACTTATAAAAATATTTGGAGTTTAATTCAATATTTTCCTTATAGCTGATGCTATATGTCTCATCTAATGATGGGAAGCCTACGAAACCGACAAGTTAGAAGTCGATTTGCCGCACTGGGGAGGAAGACTTGGCGATAAATGAAACATAACGCAGAACCGGTTGTGAAGCATCCATTCACAGAGAATTTTTTTTTTGTCCCAACAATAAATGTCTTGTTCACCATCGTGTAGCAACCGTACTTATATTGCAATCAAATCTACTGTTTTGATTTGTGAGTGTCATGAATTAAATCATGACATTGAGCTAACTTAAAATACACAAACACTGACCGTAGTCAATGTTTGTCCATTATATGGGTGTGGACTGTAGTATTACATCTTTGTATTCAAGGAGAATCCGCCCCTGGCAGCTAATGATTTGATGCCCGGTCGTCCAGTCGTACTTGATGATCCATCCGTAATGATAGTGTAACGTCCTCGTGAATAGTTTCGTCTCGACACGCTGATAACCAGCCTGTTCTCATTAACACAGAGATGTCCTCGTTAATAGCTTCGTCTCGACACGCTGCCAACGAACCTGTTCTCGTTAACACAGAGATGTCCTCGTTAATAGCTTCGTCTCGACACGCTGCCAACGAACCTGTTCTCATTAATACAGAGATGTCCTCGTTAATAGCTTCGTCTCGACACGCTGCCAACGAACCTGTTCTCATTAATACAGAGATGTCCTCGTTGATAGCTTCGTCTCGACACGCTGCCAACGAACCTGTTCTCATTGATACAGAGATGTCCTCGTTGATAGCTTCGTCTCAACACGCTGCCAACAAGCCTGTTCTCATTAACACAGAGTAATGAGTTACTTTCGCTGGGGATTACGTAGTTCCGTAGTGCGATGTTTATTCACGGAAGCCCCTCTGACCCACTATGTTCTACGGCAATACAGTTGCGTCGTAAGCGTGATGTTAGCCTACAGGTACCAACCAGAGCAGGTAAAATACTTAATTTAGATACTTTTTTCCTGTAATTTTACTTCAACTCGTTCCCTGAACATCAAACAAAGCGTTCGAGAAAACATACCTTGACGATATCTGCCCTATCAATTGGACCATCACGACAAATTCGAGAGCATCCTCGAGCTTTTGGGCTTTTCACCGTCCATTACTTCTCATTGGTAATTAAGCTTGAGTTTCGTGTTTCATTTAAAAGTGAATACTTCACACAGTAACGTTTGGCTCATTAGTCATTATTCCAACTAGTCATGCAATGGTCATTAATCCTTCTAGTCATACAATGGTCAATAATCCATCTAGTCATGCAATGGTCATTAATCCATCTAGTCATGCAATGGTCATTAAGCCATCTAGTCATGCAATGGTCATTAATCCATCTAGTCATGCAATGGTCATTAATCCATTTAGCATGCAATGGTCATTAATCCATTTAGTCATGCAATGGTCATTAATCCTTCTAGTCATACAATGGTCAATAATCCATCTAGTCATGCAATGGTCATTAATCCATCTAGTCTTGCAATGGTCATTAATCCATCTAGTCATGCAATGGTCATTAATCCATCTAGTCATGCAATGGTCATTAATCCATCTAGTCATGCAATGGTCATTAATCCATCTAGTCATGCAATGGTCATTAATCCATTTAGTCATGCAATGGTCATTAATCCATTAAGTCATGCAATGGTCATTAATCCATCCAGTCATGCAATGGTATTTTGTCCATCTAGTCATGCAATGGTCATTAATCCATCTAGTCATGCAATGGTCATTAATCCATCTAGTCATGCAATGGTCAGTAATCCATTTAGTCATGCAATGGTCTTTTATCCATCTAGTCATGCAATGGTCTTTTATCCATCTAGTCATGCAATGGTCATTAATCCA